>JAQGAO010000321.1:0-38237 GCA_034697705.1 Ommatoiulus sabulosus | reverse complement strand
GAAAGTTATATCTGGAAATACGGCATGTTCAAAAAGTTCTGTTTTTTAGAATGTGAATTACGAGAAATGAAATGTTTGAATTTGTCATTTATAAAAACATAAATGAAGTCTAATTGCTTTCAGTTTGAAATTTTCCTGTTTAAAATCCATGGTTAGTAAAATGCTCAGAAATATGCGTCTGACTTTTTGGACACGCCTAAAATTGCCAAGTTTCCAGATATAACTTTTCCCACGTATGACCAGCTTTATACATACCCCTGGTTTTTCAAAAACGTTTGAATATTCCGATTTCTTTTTGTAGTCTCTGTTCTGTATTCATCTTTGGTCGATAAAGCTCTTCTCCATACATTTGTCCAAATTTATGAAGCAAAATTTTGCACTTTTTATTTCTTTATCTCGCAACATAAATGAAGATGTAACTGCAATATTATTTCCGATATTCTAAACCAGTTGTATAAAATATGGAATATCGTTGGTGTGTTTTTAAGTTAAATCCAATTTGGATAAATGCTTGTATAATTTTTGAAATGGCTACTGTTTTGACGCAATCGACTTAGTTGCATCAATTTTCGATTATCAAAATCGACCAATAGTTTCAATTTAATTTATTTTGTCATTGGTAACGCTCATCCCGCCATTACTACACTTGTATTTCATAGACCCAATTTACCAATTGCTGAGATCCTCTAGCGGTAACTTAATGTACTTGTAGTACTTTATGACGCTTCATATTGCACGACACATGGAGAATTGAAAAGAATAAAAGTGAAACGGATGCACTTTTTTTACTATTGTTGAATTTCCTGTATGCGTGTACGTGGGTGTTAGGAAGATCTATAAAATATGTAGATAAAACATACTACAGCATATGCATGCCAATGCCGTTGCACCATCGTTGCCAAAACGTATGCTTCTAGAGCATCTTATTTGAGGTAGAGACAGGCTGGATTGCGAACATGTAGTTTTCTGTGTCAAGTTTCAATATATGTACACCGTATATAGAAATCGTTCGGGGGGAAGAGTTTTTAAATAATTCTTTCCTATCCTTGATAAAACAAATCTCGCGCTAACATTTTATTAAAATTATTAAAATGTACACATCTCCACAATGATGGTTGTTGCATTGCCAATATTGCGGCGACTTATGTAAACTATATCCATTTTATTGTGTTAAATTTATCATAAAGATTTAACGCTGTGAATTATTTTCTATTTTGTTAAATTAAACCTTAATTTCGTGCTCATAATATTTATTTCCTAACATTCTGTAATTGTCCAGACACGCACCTTTATTTCCCTAGGTGGTCACTAAAAGGCTGAGAAGGTACATTAAATCCTAAACCCATAAGGCTAAAAATTTCAGAAGCAACTCGTGACACAAATGATATACTTACTTATTAACTCTTTTCCGTCAATGAATATTTGTTTCATCTGCTTTTCATCGCGAGCTCATAAATTCGTTGCACTTTTCCATTAAAATAAAAATATAAAGGTCGATTAGAACCCTGAATATACACATACAGCAACGGAGTCTACCTAAAACATTTTCTATGCATGTTATCAAGGATAGCAAAAGAAATACTTTAAAAATTATTTCTAGTAAAATTTACCATCACTTGATCGTTCAGTTAAGTTAAAAAGTTTCCATATAAAGCTGGGCCGGTTCAAAAATTATTCCCAAAAATTTACCCATGCATGTTCGCTGCCCTTTTTCCATCACTTGTCCATCCATGCGCAAATCAAAGCTTATGACAATAAAATCACTGCGATAAAATCCATCTAAAACCACTGTGCTAAAACCGAATTATGTGACCGGCGCGCGTGACATTTTTGCACAATCCATCCTGAAACATGCTCAAGCACGTGCAAAACGAAATTGGCGCATGCGTTACGAACATTCCACAATTTTGGTAGCACGAATAAGTCCTGATGGTTTTTTTTTCTGTTTTCTTCTGCAATTCACCAAAAATGTTCAAATTCGGCGTAGTCATCGATCCAGTATGAATCATGTTTGAACACGTTCCCGTTCCAAATTATCCAGGCTGCGGTGGTGCCTAACGGCGCTCCAACGTCCTACTCCGCGTAGGTGTCTGTTCTGGCTCATCGTGCAGCGATGCACTAACTCCGTTCCGTACTAACTTCTTTAAGAAAAGTTACTTTCAGTAGCTACCAAGTTTTAATGGATTTTTTTTTTTCACGTGTTTTTTAAATCCCTCGTTTTTGCCCCCGGTGCACGCAGCTAGTGGCCCACGAACACGCCTGTCCCAAAAATGGCAACTTGTAACGCGATCCATGCCCACTCCGCGCGTTAGTCCTGTCCTAAATTTAGGCGAATGACTCCGCGCATGCGCGTCCCACTGGTCTAGGCCAGGTTTCGACTCTGAATTTTCCTAGCCCCTCACTATTCTCGTACGATTCCTTCTGCTAATAACGATCTCCAGGCCTGTTGAGTGCATGGTAGGACATTTTGATATTATTATTAATTCATATAAAAAATGACCACTTTTGATTGTTTTCCCCCCTTAATTAATGGCACTGTCGATAATTGACACTTGATTAGCGCTTTTCTTGCATGAGGCTGATTGATAATGAGCTAATAATCGCCACTTATCTAAAATGTAGCAAACCCCCTTTCGACGTCCTTTCAGAGAGTTTAATGGAATCCAGATGGCTCCTATAGGCTTTCCTTTCCTCAATAATCGCAATTATGCGGTTGTTGGCGGTAGCCTGCGTTGTCTTTATTATATTAATCATGGAATATTATCCAATTTTGGTAAATGTTTCTAGTGGGACGTTTGTACGTCATCTTCGTTATGAAATGAAAATTTGCACGTATAGATTCCCGTACTGGTCGCCATTGAGGCTCGAATTTATTCCTTGAGTTTAAGAAATTACCAATTATGAATTTGATTTTCCGGGAAAAAAAACAGGTTCAATATCCATGTACTCGCGCCGTGATAGTTCGGAAATATTACTGCATTGTTTATACTATATCCATTGATATATGATGATTGATATGATGTACTGCATTGACACTCCATTAGGTTGTCAGAAAACTAACTTTCTTTAAAGATAAAGTAAATATTGCTATGTAATGGAAACAAAACTATCATATCCCTTTCTGAGTTGATTTAAGAATATCCTAAATATATTACTCAGCCTGGAGTTAACGAATGTAATTCAATTCACGGTAAATGATTGCATTTGTGTTTTTATGAAATGGCATTTTACTATGAAACCAAAAAAATCTGTTATGCAGATTTATAATGGAGGCCAATAAAAATAGGTTATCCTTAAACATATAAATATCGCCGTATTGGCATAAACGCTAAAGTTTGAAATAACATTTTTCTGTGCTTCTACAAGCAGTTTTTGGACACACCTGTAAATCCTTGGCTGATTAATGCCACATTGGTTTAAACCATATCATGAGGCACGCAAAACGTTTATTCGATTTAAAATAACTACAGTATATAAACAATGTCCAACTGTATTTTTTTAATCATGGTAAATTGCATAAACAATGTCTCGTTTGAACCCAGCTGTAGGTGACATGGCAGTTGGTATTGATCACTTCTTGTTCTTTCCAATACGACTTAATAACAAATGTTCAACCATTTTTTCTATGTATGGTTTTAAAAAAACCATACTGCGTCGCTTCAATTAACTCATCTTATGATTAATTCACTTGTTTATACAAGGGATTTTTAATAGATTATTCTGAAAATAAGTTTTAAATTTTTTATATTTTACTATGTGATCATCTGGGATTTTTATGAACTTGCTCAGCATATCAAGGAAAATGGCAGCCATCTTTTTTAGGAAATAAAATTTTGTGGAGTTGATGTGATCCACGAATGTATTGGCCAATGAAAATAAAGCTATTTTTTGAATTGATAATTTTAAATACAGTATAGTTTATCCAAATACTGTATGCATTATGAACTTGCTCAACATACTGTATATGAAGGAAAATGGCCGCCATTATTATTAAGAAATAATTTTTTGTGGAATCGATGTGATCCACGAATCTTTTCGCCAGTTTACTATATATAAAGCTATTTTTCCAATTGATAATTTTAAAATCTATTCAATAGGCATTTTTTGTATTTTTCTGCTATTAATCTAGAACTAGATACTTCTCTCCCTAACTATACAGCATGCAGTGTTTTTCTAATACTCTGAAGTAGGTCTACTTTCGAAACCTCCCGTCTAAATTTATTTCTTCCGTCTTTATTTTCTAAATATAGAATACGAGTTAAACGCCTAAAAATATGTTACGCTGAATTTGGCTTTAATTTTGTTTCGTTTTTTTCTATATTTCAGTTCAGGGAATGGTTATTCAGTCGCCCACGCCGTAAGTAAACTCTTGTTCACTATAAATCACATTTTACGGTTATACATTATGTAATATAAATATCGTTAATATTAATTAGATATGCAGAATTTTTAAATAAAAAAAGAAGGCCAGCTGCTTAAGATGCTATTTTAAAATATAAGCATCCTGAGTAGTGACAAACTGGTAAAATTGGATCGAGTCCAATTGCGCAAACGTCTGCTCATCTTCTGTCCTAAACTAGTGCAGGAAATTCTTGCAATTGCTTCCTTTAGTTCCCATCTTCCAGTTATCATTTACTTAGAAATGACTTCTAAAAGTTGTCCATTTTAAAATCTAAAATTCTGACATTCATTCAGTATTTATAAAAAGTTTAGGGTAACTCATTGATATTGTTCTCTGCAAAGGATTCTTAGATGTTCAATGTATCATTCACAACATTTGGAACTGTATACTCAATCCAATTTGACAAGATTACCATAAAAGTTGCCTTTGATGACTATACGTTATAAGTAAAACTTATTTTGTGAAGAATCCTTACTTGAAGAAAGAATTAACTGATTAGAATGTATTGCATATGGATGCACTGTATTTCAGCATAGCATTTCTATGGCCCAGGTAATACCAAAAACAAGAGACTTTTCAGTTAATTCAGTAAAATTGTTTCATTGGAAGTTCCTACTTCGATTGATCTTATTACTCGGCTTTTCCATCAGCATCCTCACTGTGGTGTTTCTGTGGTTTTAAAATACGCTCTCATTCCCAAGGTTTAAGCCAATCTTCATTTCAAAATTGATCTTTAAGTCAATATTGACTTAAGGTTATTTTTATCGAAATGTATCCACGCGTCGAAATAATGGGGTGCTTCTGTTAAAATTTGGTTTTAAAAAATACCACCTCTTGATTTCTCTGTTTAATAAGTCTTTTCCAGCAAATAAACATTTTAAATGAATGGTGATAGACTTCACCCCTTTGCAACCCGGCCAATGAACATTTCTGATCTTAATATAGATTTAGCTTTTCCTTGCTAGTTGCCAGCGAAGTTTGGCTTATAGTTTTGTTTGTAGAAGTGGCCCTTTTCTTCCCATTCTTTGGCAAAACTCCATTTCCCTGCTACAGTACAGCGTTAAACATTCAAAAAATGAATGCAATTTGTTGAAAAGCGAACAGGTCTAGGTCTGTTTGCTATTTTGTTGTATTTACTGTAGGAATTGTAAAAATTCAGGACTTTTAAAATGTTGAAACCAATGTGTTTTTATGGAATAAGAAATGAAGTACGTGCACTTGAATTGGAATATTCCTGATCACATGATGGAGCATAAAAAATGTATTTTTTAAGTATTTATTTTGTCAACAGTACTTAACAATGCATGATGCATTGCAATATTAAATCGTTGGATAGTTTGTGACCCCCACTGATTCCCACACCTTTTTTTTCCATCTAAAACTAGCTCTGAAAAACAGGAAGAAACCAGTGTTGCTAGGTAGATTTTATGAGGTTTCTCCCGTTTTAATGAGCAATTTTTGGTTAATTTTTGGTCATGGGCTGTTCTAACAATCAAGAAGGCGTTTGGCAAAATCGCTTTGGCAACATTGGCTTATTTCTCTTTTTTTATTTTTCAAGAAGCTATGCTATTGCCAATATGGCAGTTATGGAGGCGAATGGTATTTGCATATAGTAAATGCGTCTCCTTGACTCATTTGGCTGAAAAAAAAACAGGATGTGGGAACCAGTGTTGATAAACTATCCGATATGTTCCATTTAAAAAAAATGATGAGAGCTATGTCTTATCATGGCGGCCTAATCGTTTATCGTAGGAAATAGTTTTGACGGCCCATAGTTATATAATTTGAAACAGTTTAATATTTTTTCAAGAATTATTTTAAAGGCATATTTATAAGAAAGACCATTATTTTCAAAAAACTATCAGCCTTAATTAATATCCTTAAATTACGGAGAAAATTAAATTTTTTTGTTTTACTTAACCACCAGAAGTCTTGAGATGAACTACTAATATCAAGTCCATTATGAAATTCCATTTAATTCTTATTATCATAGTTTTCCATTACTAAAATCCGAAAAAGGGTAATTTTACATAGTAGCATTGTTGGGCACACCACCATGCATGGTCTATTTGTGTGTCACGCACGCATTCAATGAATCAATGAATTGGGAATGACATCATGTCTGTAAATAGATTTCAAAATATTTGAACAAAAACATATGGCAATTTTCACTTTTGCTTCCAGGGAAGAAAACGCTGTATTTTATATGAACAAAAATTCTTCAAGTGGCATGTTATATTGACATTTAAAACAAGTTGTCTAATACAAATGAGTTGAATGTTTGTGAAACTGAAATGCTTTGCTTAGTTTATTCATTTAAGAAAGAGATCATTTCCCAATAGATGTCAAAAGATAGTGGATTGATTTTAAATCATTTCATTCTAAAAGTTCAAGTTTACTGCTGTCCTCGATTCGGGTTCTCTTAATTTCAAAACTTTCCCCATTTTGCTACATAATAATGCGAGGTGGCCCAAAAACTACGCTGTTTCCGCAGTTTGTTCCCTTATCTTCTAATTCCGTGTTTGGCACCTGCTTAAAATAGTATCAGGAGTGAGCTTGGACTTTTTCCTGTTGTCTATCTGCAATTGTAAATGTTGATTCTGCACTTAGTTTATTCTTAGAAGTTCTAAATTCTCTCTTCGTCCCCCAGCAGCCTTTAGGATTCCAACCCAGGCCTGTTCCAACCCATTTTATCACTACAGTGTGTCCAACTTTGCTTCCTCTTATTCCTTTGCAATGGGAAAGAAGCTATTACATATATCCTTCTGACCTTTTGTAAATCTATAAGTATTTGAAAGCTTTTGACATTCGTTGTCATGATGACATTGCAAGGACAAAATCCTTTGAAGTGTTGTACGCTAAACATGTTTCGAATTACATGTACATTATATACCCAAAATGATTTATCAAATAGCTGTGAATGTATAGTATTTTAATAATTTTAAAAGATTATGAATATGTTTTACATCTCTACTGATCGTTTTAATCTTTAACGTTAATTCTAAAATCTTACTTTTTTACACTTTGTTTTCAAATTTTATGAAGGTACAATATTGCTACCTATAATTTACTTTGGATCAGGCAAAAAGATATTCTGAATAGTGAAAAACATCAGTCTATGGCAGTAAATGAAAGTTTTATGATTTTATTTTCAAAGTTTTACGAGTAGCAGTAACTGTTATTGTCCGAGTTATTTTATGTAAGATTTACATCAGGTTGCAAATATTTGCTGAATGCATTTTTGGATAACTGTAAAATACCAGTAGTGTATTAATTCGTTTAGATAATGCTATGCATTGAATTTTCTAAATCATGTGTACTTTTACACTTATTGCATGTCCAAATTTGATATTAAATGGTGAATTCACGTGTAAAAGTGCACATCAAAGAAAATTTAACGCATAACATTATATAAGCGAATTCACTAGTGTTATTTTACACTTAACCTAAGATTGTTTTCAAAAACATTTGCAACTTGAAGTAAGTTTTAAATAAAATAACTCAGACACTTAACATACTATACTGTACTACAACTTATAAAATTTCTAATTTACTGCCTTTATGTGCGATAACCACAGTTTTTTTTTAAAAATTATTTTCTGCGTGTTATTCTCAAAAGTTATTCTCATTCTTCAAACTTTTCATTAGGTTGTACAATATTACAACTTTGGCTTTGACCAACACTGCTTTATCTATAACCTTGGTTACTTCATTGGCACAACACACAATATTTTATTTTAAATGCAAACTATAGAACCTGATCTTTGTAAATTTATGGAAGGCTAAGCATTAACTTAAGTATATCTTTAGCTTTATAGACAATAAAATCACCCAAATTCTGCGCATTTCCACCATCCGTGCCTATTATAACAATACAGCATTCTGTATCAAACGGCGCCTGCTATACTTGCATGCGTGTAATATTGAAATGTAGCCAACATTTGAGGCACGACTGTTTTGCCTGGAGCCAAGCACGGTGTTATTGCCATGTTGTAGTTAGCCAGAGTTAACAGCGCAAGAAGCTGCTGGAATCCCATTAGTGCGATGTTTTCCCCTCATTTTTTTTTAATTCTTCTGCAGAACTTCCAACTTTTTTCACCATACATGTAGCTATTTGGGTTAGTCTATATAAAAGTTTTTAAAAAAAATCTCGAGTTGCCAAACTGTACAGGTCAGTTTACAGACAGGAATTTTCTAGTAGTAAATTACAAATATACTCCTCATTTATTGTATTACATCTATTATAAATTTAAAATCAGTAAGATGGAACAGGAAATTTCCAATGAAAACTTTTAGAACGATCAAACTAAGTTACATCCATATGTTTCAAAATTTCACTGTACTGCAGAAGGATTTTTAATAGACAATAGAATGGTGTTATTAGGGTCTTTTTCAGTTCTAATACGAATTTATTATCTACAATATTTACATAGTGTATGAATAAAATGCTAACAAAAAAAACGTATAAATAGCATTATATGCAGTGTATGTTTTGGCCATTGCAACTCATAAATATGGTAAAAAATGGACATTCTTTACGAAAACGTAAAGAATGTCCATTTTTGTTATGATATTGGTGGTCAAAACATTAGTTTGATCGACCTTAGACGCAAATGACTTCATGTGCATGATGAGAATCAGGAAAAGATAAATGTTTTAAGCTTAAAATGATGGAATTCTAATGGCTGGAAGTTCAATTTCGGAGACTTTTTCAAGACGCCATAAATGTTATTTCGAAAGGCTAAGGAACCATTTGCAGAAAATATTTTGATCGGACTAACCCTATATGGGATTCGTTTCTGCAAATCAATAACGAGTTCCCCGTCACTTATTTTAATTATGATGGCATAGCCATTTTGGGGGGAACGGCATTTGGGGGTTGGCCAAAATCTACAATTTCTTGAAAACTAAATACCTTTTGCACCCCGCTTCCCTGTTTCGACATTTGGGGTCGATTTCAGTTTTCCATTTTTGGAAAAATTTTCCCATTTTCAACATTTTTTTCCCCAGACTCAAAGGTGATCCCATTGAACGAAACTTCTGGAGCTCTTTTCAGAAACACACACGCCCCAGCTTGTTTATTTCGCATCTTCGCACCTTTCTAAAAGCAACCTCTGACTCAATTCCACTCGCTTTTCATGAGGTGACGACGAACACTTTGAGCTCTTGCTAAGGCTATGAGCCAACATAATCCTATGATAAAAAAAAACAACTCCAAAAGCACGACGCTAAAATTCTTTTTGGCTTTGCATCGAGTCCTATTGTAAAAACGCCAAATTCTTGTTTTTTGTCGCGACCTACCATTTGTGCACACTTTGTCATTTCCTCGCCATTTTTGACGCTGGCTGGCAACGTTCACAAATGACTTTACTGTCCAATATCAGTACTGTAACGGTTGCCAAAAATGTCCTTCTAAGTAGCTGAAAGAGTTCATTATATCATTTATACGTGGAAGTTATTAGCTTCAAATGGACAACATTTAACCGCAGTAATACTTCAAATGCAAAATTAGCATGAAAATCTTATTTTCTAAACCGCAATAAAAATGTAATGATAATACAACAGCCATTGACCTGAGCTATGAAATGCTATTCCTAACGTTTAGTACATCTGATCGACTAAGATGCTCGGTGCAGTGCACCAAAACCAAATTGTTAAAGAAATGAAATAAAAATGTCAGTTTTCAGGTACATTTATACGGCCGGAGCATTTGAAGTTTTAAAAGTAATTTTCTGTCACGTTTTCTCGTGGACGTACGTCAAAGCTTATTTAAAAATTGCACAAGTGTTTAAATTTGCAGTGATATTCTCGATAATTGTGCATCGATTCCAAATGCCAGCTTTTTGGCAAACAATATGCGAAATGAAAATAAGTAAATTTAAAAGTGATTTAATTGTTGTTGTGTATTTTGCAGGTCTAAGCCTTCGGGCACGGCACCCCCCACATTTGAAAAAGTTCCACAGAACTGTCGATTTGTTCAAGGAGGCAATGCCTGCTTCGAACTAAAAGTAAAGGGGAACCCGAAACCCCTTGTTAAATGGACCAGACGAGGAGCCCCTCTCACAAATGCTAACAAGTAAGATATTGTATGGAAATGATGAATACATGTGCGGTGTTTAAAACTTATTGGTGGTTTTTTGATTCAATTGATTTTTTTCAACAAAGTGATATTTTCAAGCAAGTTCTCATAGAGCCCTGCAATAACAGCGTATAGTAGCGCCCCCTATCATAGCATTGTATTTCAACCCCCCTAAACCAAACTATAGCAACGGGGACACAACTGGTAGTGAATGCACCATTGTGACCATTTATTACCACCTGTGTCCTCATTAAACACGACAATCAAACGCTCATTTACATGGAGACAAACTATAACATAAACATATTTTACTTTTACGCTGTACACTTCAGAACTGTATTTAATTTTCATGCCGCATTAAATCATTTATGCAGCCTTTAAAGTGTTAAATGACATTACAAATTGTTAAAAATCACTTGAAAAATAAATTGATGCACTGCCAAGGAGTATTGCAATTATCAGGTATTTCTAAAATGCTTAGTTTGCTTAAAGTGCATTTTCGTTGATAAGGTAAGAATTTACTCAAGCTTTGGCTTTTTCATATTAATTTCTATTAAATTTCAGATGAATCCTAAAAAACCTATGCAATTGAAAACATTAAATATACGTGTATAATGCATGGATATATACAATGCAAATTCTACTACATGTAATTCTTATATTGTTTTGCTATAATTTAAACAATATGATATCACGTGTTATAGTTTACATTTATCGCGTCATCCACCTTGATAAGGGACATTGTTTATTGTTACAAAATTTGATAAGCCTTAAGTAACCACATCATATAAATTAACGTTTTTTCTTTTGATGTCATCTTTTTGAAATACATTTTGTCACGCTCTTCATTAGCTGCTGTAGGTCGCTGTAAAATTGAAGAAATTATATCGTAGACGAAAATTACTGCATCCGCTTCTTTTTTTATTCAGATACCAAGTGAAATATGACGATAATACAGGGGTCTCGGCATTACAAATTATACAATTACAAAAGGAAGACGAAGGCGAATACACGTGTACTGCCACAAATCAGTTCGGGGAAGCCGTTTGCAATGTCCTCATTCAAAGTGACAGTAAGAGCAAATTTATTTATTTCAAGTAGTTTTTATTTATTTTCAATTGTGCATTTAAAATCAATCATATATATATTTCATCTAGTGACGGCCCCAGTTTCGAGACCATACCAACAAGATACGTCATCAACGTTCCGTCAGACGCGAACCGTAGAACGGAAAGTTGGAGGCACTATTATTGGTTCCCAAACAATTGACCGAAGAGTTACCCAGCAATACGAATTCGAAAGCACCGACCAAGGTGGCTCCATCTACTACACAAATGGCAATGATGAGGTATTTTTTTTTTAAATTATTTGGTTCTGCATAAAGATGAGCAACAAAACTCATTAGTGAATTTTTTTTACACAAAAGCTAAATATAAGTATAAATCTAAAAAGCTCAGAAATCTCAATATCTCTCTGAACCCTGCTTAAATGTTTTATAATAATACAAAGTCATTTTTATATTTTTCTTTAATTTTCGTTTCTGTCCCGTGTTTCCTAAATGAAAACTTCTGAATTATAAATGTGAATAAGTCTAAAGATTTTAATTTTCATATATCTTTTTACCTTAAATAATGGTGAAATCTAAAGATTTATGTGTATAAAAAAATTGAAAAAATATCCAAAAGTCGGTTAAAATCCAAACCTATCAAAATCAAGTTAATCATGGGATCATATTTTTTTTTTCGTTTATAGGGCTTCAAGGTCGACACATTTGAATACAGATTGCTGCGAGAAATCGATTTTCGTGAAGGAAAAACGCGCCGTATTCCTGGCGAAACTGAAACGGAGACTGATACCGAAAAGGAGGATAAAGCGGCACCAATTAGCCCGCCTCAACTCCTCCAACGACTACGCAATAGCAAACTACTGGAAGGCTCGGATGCTACATTCCAAGCAAAAATCAGTGGCAATCCTACACCGAGGGTAAGTGAAGCATTCTAAGATTTGTTTGGAGCTCATTTAACTTTTCATAACACAGTTTGTTGCACATACTTTATTTCCACAAAAAAACACGTTATTCCTGTAAAAAGTAAAGGGAAATTGTTGCTTAGTGTGTAAAATATAATGAGCAGGTTTGACCAGTGTTGCTTCTGTCCTGAAATTTTTGAATCAATTTTATTTATTATTTTCAATGAAGATCACATGGTTCAAAAATGGACAACGATTAATATCCTCGAAACGCATCACAATCTCGCTGAAACAACAGATTGCCACCTTGCACATTCACATGGCATTGCCAGAAGATGCTGGCCATTACACATTGTTAGTTGAAAATACAGCAGGTCGAGTCGCCTGTTCGGCGCAGTTGGTCATCGAAGCCATTGGCACCCATGACGAATTGCAATTTTCACAACGATATGCCGACCAACTGGATGGTATTGCTCATCAAAAAATGTAAGTTGAAAAAAGGGGAAAATTTAAGCAAAGATATTGCAGTTAGTAAAGTTGTAATAAACATTTTTTCACTGTTAACAGGCCAGTGTATGCTGCTGCGCCCGAGCCTCCTGAATCCGACCAAGCGGCTAAAAGTCTTCGTCCCAATTTCGCAAAAGTTCCCACAGATAAAGAAGTTACTGAAGGTAGGTTTGAGCTATTTTTTTCTTGGATCAACCCAATTAATTTTATTCTTGGAATAAAATGACTCTCTTGCAAATTTAAGGTAAAATGGTCCGCTTTGACTGTCGCGTGACTGGAAGACCATACCCTGAAGTGTTCTGGTACCTGAATGGCAAGCCAATTCTAGACGACGGTACCCACAAATTAATTGTCAATGAAGCTGGTAATCACTCATTACTCATAACTATCGCTCAAAGAACCGATGCTGGTACTTACACTTGTATCGCGAAAAACAAGGGTGGTGAATCATCATTCCAAGTGCCCTTAGTTGTAATTGGTAAGTGTAATCGATTACGCCTTATAACGATATCCTCGTTTACACATATTTTAATTATTCTTTGCATTTTTAATACAGAAAAGGAGCAAGTGGTAGCTCCAAAATTCGTTGAACGTTTTCAGACTGTGCACGTTCGTGAAGGAGAGCCAGCAAGTCTACACTGCCGCGCCGTAGGAAGTCCAATTCCACATATAACATGGCAAAAAGATGGCATACAGATCCACAGCACACCCGATTGCATCATCGAAACTGTCGGTGGTAGTTCATCCCTCCACATCCGTGAGCTGAAGCTGTCCGACTCTGCTTGGTATCAATGCACTGCGCAAAATGTTGCTGGTAGCACAGCCACTCGAGCACGGTTGTACGTAGAAGTAGAGCACTTGCCTATTCCAGAGCCATGGAGGCTGTCTCTGCCAAAACCAACCAAGGTCATCCAGCCTGAGTAAGTAGCCTACATGTTTATCGATTTTGATTTCTCCACATTTGAAATTCTTCTATTTTATCAAATTTATTTTATTAAATCTATTTTCTATGGCATTCATTTTTGCAATTTGACTTGGCGCTTTTCTACATTTCTTTACCACTGCATGGTCTTCAACATAATACATACTCTTATGTATTCCTTGAATACTGATGAGTTTAGACAACTGAAATTTGATAAAAAAAATTTAACGTAATCTATCTTTGATGAATTTAGAAGTTACGTTATTTTGAACGTCATTTTGTACTCCATTTTCTAAACGAACCTGGTGTCTGAGCTCATTTCATATCAAGATAATGCAGATAAATCTAATTTCTGTAATTACTTAATAGGGGCTCACCCGAGCGAGAGGTAATTTGGTTGCGGCATGTGGAACGTGCACAGCATTACCAAAGCCACCCAGAAGAAGAACCGAAAATTACAACAAAGCCAATGTTCACACATCCTTTGAAAAACCTCGAAGATATACAGGAAGGGGATCGAGCCCACTTTGAGGGTCGGCTTATTCCTATTGGAGACCCTGCGATGCAAGTGGAATGGTACTTCAATGGCAGACCCTTGCCAGCAAGTACGTGTGGTTAATTGATTCTAAATTTATTATTTGGTGGGGAAATAGAATCATGTGTCTGATTCTAGAATTATAAAGTATTCAAAGATGTCTTTTAATGAATGAATATATCTGATTTAATAATCACACAGAGATTTTGTCAGAGTTGAAATTTTTTTATTAATTAGGAGTCATTTCCTTTTTTAGGTTCTCGCTTCATGACTTCCTATCGCTTTGGCTATGTGTCTTTGACAATACTGCACGTTTACTCTCAAGACCAGGGTATATACACGTGCCGAGCTGTTAACGAGTTAGGAGAGGATGTCACATCTTCAAAACTGACCATTATAGGTAAGATTATCGGTGCCACAGATCTAAAACAAAAGCGTGACTCCATTCCTGTTGTATCGATATGCAGTACATTTGATTTTGAAGCGAATAAATTGGGATTTTAATTTGCTTGTTTAGCTCGTGCACGTGTTGAGTATGGATCTCAGTATCCAGACAGTATCGACAAAATTCAACAGCTTGAAGCATGGGACCGTTACAAGCGCACCATCAGCGTGGAAGAGCCGCCCCAGAAACCTGTATTTACCCAACCCTTGCGCAATTTGGGTGATCTTCAAGAAGGGCAGTATGCCCACTTGGAAGCCAAACTTTCTCCTTTGAGCGATCCAACTATGAAAATTGAGTGGTATTTTAACAATAAAGCCCTGACAGCCAGCTCTCGAATCACTGTAATTTACAGTTTTGGCTATGTGGCCCTCAACATTATGCACTTACGAGTTGAAGACACAGGCACATATAAATGTCGCGCTATCAACAGGGCTGGAGAAGCAATCTCGACTGCTACTGTTACAGTAACAGGTATGCTAGGTTTTGTCATGAAATATGTCATTGTCAAAATTCTATTTTTGAATGCTAGAAAGTATTATGTAAACTTCCTAATTTGAGTGCTTGATCCAGTTTTGGCTAAATTCTTATAAAAATACTTGGGACTTCTAAGTGATTTAGATATTTGTACATTATGGGAATGAGAAAATTCTGTCGTATTTCGCAACGTTCAGAGATTTTTTACGTGATTTGCATCTAATTCTTTTCATTTTCATACTCGTATTCCCTCAGTTCGAGCCAGTGGTGTAGTCAGTGACACTGGTATACAAGAACAAAGACGCTACATCGAAAAAACCGAAGAGCTCGAGTCTTACCAGAAAACTACAAGACGAGACTTCGTTGACGAATCATTTGTCAGAAAGAGGCCAGAGTTTAAAACTCAGATTAAGGACCAGGTATTAATTAATGAGAGCACATTATGATAAGGTTTTTAGTAATATATTCTTCATAAATTTGCAAATTATTTCAAACGTATTTTCCCAGATTAACACCATGGAAGGCCAAAGTGCACACTTTGAAGCTATGCTGGAACCCATCGGTGACCCGGACTTGAAAGTGGAGTGGTTGCGTAATGGGAAACAAATCGAAGCCAGTAAGTTTAAAATAGGCAGGCGTCTAATGGTCGTTTCTTTTTTTAAAATCTCAAATTAAAATGGATTATTATATACTTTAAGGCTCCCGAATTACGACTTATTTCAATTTTGGTTATGTGGCTCTAACGATAAAGACCATTAACGAGTACGACGTTGGCATTTATACATGCCAGGCGACCAACAAGTTAGGTTCAGATGTTACAAAAGCTAAACTCAGCGTTATAAGTACGTCATGTTTTGATTACTTTGCCAAAATCGGTTTCACTTAATGTATTCTGAACTTCTTATACATGTATTAACAAATGTTTGATCATCCCAATAGCTAAAGGAAATATCATCATTGATACACAGCACCCAGAAGGCCTGGAGAAAATTCGCCATCTAGAAGATTCCTCAAAATATCACCGCAAGGTGGTGGAAGAGACAATCATAAATCAATTGCCGAAATTTACTGTGCCTTTGCAAGGCAACTACAAGTTAGTGGAGGGCCAGGCAGCACATTTTGAAGCCCGCCTTGAGCCTGTGAACGATCCAACTATGAGAGTTGAATGGTATCTCAATGGAAAGCCACTTCAATCAGGCAAGATTCCATACTATAAAACTTTGCATTCTTTGTAAAATGTAAAATTTGTGCTAAGTTTCACTTACATCAATTTCTATGTCTGCTTAATTTATTGGTTTATATATAATTTAATATAGCTCATCGATACACTACATATTTTGACTTTGGCTATGTGGCTCTTGATATTAAGTATGTCTTCCCTGAAGACACTGGACTGTACACCGTACGGGCCATCAACTCTGTGGGAAGTGCAACTCAGACCTCCGAATTATACATAAAAGGTGCTTAGAAAATTCCGAGCATAATATGCATAATACAACCAAGAGATAAGGTACCATGCCTCGTGTAAAAATATTAAGTTAAGGTTAATTTTCATTTATTTTTTTCAGCTAAGAAAGCAATCGATACATCAGCGATTCACAAAGTCGGTTTGGAGAAGATTCAACAATTGGAAGATTCCCATTATTATTATCCTCATTATGACATAGAAGAGATGTCCAAATCGAAACCAGTTTTCACGGTCCCTCTAAAGGATCCTCCAAAGCTGACCGAAAACCAACACATTCATTTGGAATGCAGGCTAGAGCCTGTTGGAGATCCTACAATGAGAGTGGAGTGGTTCTTTAATGGCAGACCACTGACAATAGGTGAGTGGAGCCGCACATCTATTTTTCAATCTCTTTTTCCAAATTATTAATAGACTTTTCATTCCTCGGCAGGTTCCCGATTTAAGACATTATTTGATTTTGGTTACGTGGCTCTGGATATTCTGGCCGCCACCTCTGATGACAGTGGTGAATACACTGTGCGTGCAACAAATCATCTCGGATCCGCACATACCAGTTCCTGTGTTACAGTAATAGGCAAGTCCTTCTCATATTTACTAATTGTAATTTACCGTTCAACTTTGAAAGTCAATTGTCAAAACAAAAATGGTAATATTTTGAACAAGCATATTTCGTACAATGAGAAAAAGTATCGATCGTGTTTCAGGTCGGCAGTCTATTATCTATGAGAGCCAACATCCAGAAGGATTAGAAGCAATTCATGCTTTGGAAGACACATCTCGGTTCCAACGTCCACCCCATGAAGACCGACCAATCACCCAAATGCCAACTTTCACAAAGCCCCTTCACAGTGTCGAGACTGTTGAAGGCAATAACGTCCACCTGGAAAGCCGCCTTCAGCCAGTAGGAGACTCGTCAATGAAGATTGAGTGGCTCGTCAATGGCAAAACTGTCGCAACAGGTATGTTAATGCCAACATATGTTATGGTCAAAGCATTTACTTCAAGCTTGATATGCGAACATAAAAAATTGCTGTTTCAAAAATGTGTTTCAAAAAACTGCACTAACAATAGCAAACATGTTTCAGGACATCGTTTCAGACCTGCATATGAGTTTGACTATGTTGCCTTGGATATCCTGTCTGCCTATCCAGAGGATTCAGGTCTTTATACCTGCAAGGCTGTCAACAAAATTGGCGAAGCAGTCACGTCGGCATCTGTTAGGGTCATAGGTCAGTGCATTAATCAAGTGAAATTAATTTCTGTTGAAATACTCGCGCTCGATCGTATGAGCTATATTCCTCGATCTAATGGTCCACTTTTGAAATACAGCGAAGAAATCGATTGTTCTGGAATCGCAGCATCCAGAAGGATTGGAACAAATCCAGTACTTGGAAGACAATTCACGCTATCAGCGGGAAATGTGGACTGAGGAAGTGGTCAAAGTTCATCCAAAATTCCTGACTAAATTCAAGGACTTGGAAAACCTTAAAGAAGGGCAGAACGCCCACTTTGAATGTCGCTTGGAACCAATTACTGATCCCAACTTGAAAGTGGAATGGTTCAAAAATGGGAGGAGTCTGACCATTGGTAATTAATTTCTGGTATCTTTTATATTGTTGTTTGTTTAAAGATTTTAATGACATTAACTAGATGATAATGATAAAACTTCTGTTAAATGAACTTCATATGAAACTGTAGTTTAATATATTGGATGATTGTAGGTCATCGTTTCCGCCCAATTCACGACTTTGGTTATGTTGCTTTGGACATTCTGGGAGTTGTTGAAGAAGACAGTGGCATTTACACCTGCCGCGCCACCAACATAGTGGGCTCAGAAGAAATGTCTGTCAAGCTTTCGGTTAAAGGCAAGTGCAAATTAGTTGATGCTGACCACGGGTAAGGTGGCCATGGCTGCATGTGAAGGCTAATTTGTTAACTAAGGTCTCGCGCTGAGGCACGAGCCAATATCAAAGCGGCTCGATGCACTGCGAGGCGATGGGCACTACATGTCACACACTCTTCAATACCTGATTTAACACATGATCCAATAACATGCCAACTTTCTTCACACTCTTGAATTACATTTTTGAACATGAACACGCGTCTTCTCAAATCCCTCCTAGCTGTTTGGCCAATTGACGAAGACTTAGCTATCGAAATCCATGGGACTCACAATAATAAGGTGAGTTGCATTCTTGAATTTATTCCAGGTAATGTTTTTGCGATATTTTTATGCAGCAATACTTTATTCACAATTATTCTTTCCGCTTTCTATTTCAGAATTTCCACCCACCTAAATCGGCTGCCCACGATGTAGCTATTTAGATGTAGTTAATTATCCATTAATTGATTTTATTTGCATGCTTTACAGTGTCTGTGCTTGTCCAGAATTTGCATGAAGACATCCCACATACAATAATTTGAAAAGTTACGATCTATTCAAGCATAAAAATAATATTCGATCTAAATAATTTTCAAACGAAATTTGCTAACAATGGAGCCATTACGGAATGTCTTTAATTTTTTAGGTTAGCTGAAAAACATCCCTGTTAATCCAAGTTATGTTTTCAAATAATTTCTTCCAAGTCCCATTACAAATGTGGATTTAAACATGTATTTAATTTCCACAGACTAACTTTATCACTAATTTGGAACTATTAAATTATTACTTCCAGTTTAAGTATAAGATTTAATCTTTTAAAAGGGTTGGTGGGTGTATGGATAATCGTAAGTCTGCAGTATCCTAACGATTAATATTAATGCTTATAATGGTAGGGAATTACGCATATTCTCACGTTTATATGTTGTGGTCTAGTGCCGAGCATCTTGCATTGGGTCGCTTTCATCACTCAGTTAATATACAGTCTCAAATTTTTGAAAAGTTCTGAATTGAAAAATTTCACTTTTTGAAGAAAACAAGAATATGAGTTAACAGATTTTCCTTCTCGAGTGATGCGAGCCACTTTTAAAATTATATTGTTTGTTGATGTGAGTGTGCATTGGTGTGTTTGACAAGTGGCTTGAAAATGCAGGTGGCAGCGAGGTGATCACCGAAACGCAACATCCTGAAGGCCTTGAAAAAATCCACTACCTAGAAGACTCGTCTCGGTAAATCCCAACTTCAAAAGCTTGTTTTAATATCGAAATCAACGGTTATGTGCCTTCAAAATTTGGCTAATAATTTCTCATAGTTTGATGTTGATAAAAAACATTTAAGATGATCAACTCTGCTTTAATTTTCATGCAATTTCTTTTCTGAAAATATTTATGAGGTGGCAATGTACTACTTACTTTTTGAAAGATTCTATCAAATATGAAATTCTGAATTTATTTTGGATATTAGCTTTTATATTCGTAAAAATATGCTCAAATAACTGTAGTTTATTAACATTTATCTTATATTTGAATGAAAATGAATCGGAATTTTATTAGTATTTTTAATTTCATCCCGAAAATT
Organism: Ommatoiulus sabulosus; assembly: GCA_034697705.1. Classification (NCBI taxonomy): domain Eukaryota; kingdom Metazoa; phylum Arthropoda; class Diplopoda; order Julida; family Julidae; genus Ommatoiulus; species Ommatoiulus sabulosus. The sequence continues at coordinate 17,980 of JAQGAO010000321.1, read as the reverse complement.
AAATTAGAATGATATGTCTCCATCCTCTTATTATAAGTTCGAATTTTAATTTTAAGATGAATTTATTAGATACATTAGGGAGGAAATCCACGAAGATGTTTCTAATCAAGCACCAATCTTCACTTCTTCCATTCAAAATATTACCATCAAAGAGGGACAGAGAGCCCACTTTGAATGCCGTCTGATCCCTGTCAGCGATCCAAACTTAAAGGTGGAATGGTTCCACAATGGCGTTCCTGTCAAGTCTGGTTCGTGTTTTAATTAATTTCTAATTCCCTTTTGTTCTGATTTTTGCCTGATCGAATAAGCTTGTTACTATCTTCAATTTTGATTTTTTTTTCTCTGAATTTTCCTTTTTTTTTCTCTATGCTTGACTAACATTGCCTTTTCTTGCTCTGTCTCTGCTGTTACAAATGTATCATGAATATTTTATTCCAACTGCTTTTGCTTTTACCCCAAGTGTGAATGAGTGTACCTTAAAATGTGTTTACTATTTATGATATGCTACATTTCATCAGTAATTCTTGTCATTTTCTTAAAATCCAGTTATTTCTTGCCTTACTAGTTTGCTTTTTTTTTTTTTTTTGTTCAATTTATATATTTGCTTATTCATAATCATTGCACTTACCACAATCGTATTTTGCTGCTTTAACTTATAAATAAAAGGACTGTTTGATTCATCCTTATAATTCCTCTTTATTATTTGAATGCCAACCTCTCTTCTAGTGTTTAATACTTTTAAGTATTGTCATGAAAAGGTCTTGTATGGTTTCTGACATGGGTTTTTCTGTCAGAGCATTTCTGAAATTTGAAATCCCTTGAGTGCTAAACAGCTTGCAATTTTACAGTTTATTTAATTTGGTATATTATTGATATTGCCATACATATTTGCAGGCTTTAAAGAACATCTTTTAATGTTGTGTTTCAAAAGTAAGTCATTGTTTTTTTATTGTTCAGGATCCCGATTTGCACAGACTCATAATTTTGGCTTTGTTGCATTGGACATTTTGACATCCTATGCAGAGGATTCTGGGACGTACACATGCAAAGCCACAAACCCTCTTGGTTCTGCAGTCACTTCTGCCATTTTGATTTGTACAGGTAATATAGAAACCAAATCGTGATTTTCAGTTAGTGAAATATTGTCATAAAATGCAGACTTGCAATTGATTGATATCTAATTACAGCCAAGCGTTCCATCTATTTGGAATCACAATTACAAGAAGGGGCACTGGAGCAAATTCAGCATTTAGAAGATAGCAGTCGATATTACAGATCCCCATTTCAAGAAGATATAACCACCCAGGCACCTGTTTTCACTCAGGCCATTAAAGATCTGCGTCGAATTGAAAACCAGAGCGCCCACTTTGAATGTCGATTGATTCCTGTAGGTGATCCCAAGCTTAAAGTGGAATGGTTCCGCAATGGAATTCCTCTAGAATATGGCAATCGTATTACGACCATGCACGATTTTGGATTTGTCTCCCTGGATTTCAAATACGTTCGTCCCGACGATTCTGGCACTTATACTTGCAAGGCTACAAATGAATTGGGAACAGCTATCACAACAGCAACAATGGTTATTCAAGGTAAAAATATTTTCACTTTGTGATATTTTATTGTAATATTGCACTTTTTTAAAAAAAAACGACATCCAGACTGTTCAATACTCAGTTCATAATTGTTATACTCTAAACTAGCTAAAGACTCTTTATTGCTGGACACTCAACATCCCGACGGCCTGGAGAAGATCCGGTACCTGGAAGACTCATCTCGTTACCAGCGATCGGAGTTTGAGGATGTCATTATTACTATGGGTCCAAAATTCGTTAGTCCACTGACTGGTCCAACTGAGTTGAATGAGGGACAAACGGCCCATTATGAATGTCGCATTGAGCCACATACCGATCCCAATTTGAAGGTGGAATGGTTTTTCAATGGAAAACTGCTTCAGACACGTAAGTAAATGTTGATTTTAATTTGACCAAAATTTTATCCTCTCTCGTCCATATTTAAATAAAATTTCCTTCGCTATGATGAATAATTCGTTAGATGACTTTAGTTTTAAATTTGAACAATATAATATTATTTGTTGTAGGCCATCGCTTCATGACTATGTTTGATTTCGGTTTTGCGGCCCTTGACGTTTTGAGCGTGATTACCGAAGACTCCGGCGAGTACGCTATCAGGGCTACCAATAAAATTGGGTCTGCAACATCCTCCATCAGACTGAAGGTAACTGGTAAGGGTAACGTTATACTTGAAAGCCAGCATCCAGAAGGATTGGAGAAGATTGCTGCACTAGAAGATGACTCGCGCTACAAGAGAGAACTCTATGTAGAGGCCCCAATATTAGAAAAGCCCCAATTCACGCGAGGTTTGCGCAATTTGGAGCACTTAATTGAAGGCCAGAATGCTCATTTTGAATGCTCTGTGATTCCTACAAACGACCCCAACATGAGGGTGGAATGGTTCTTCAATGGGCGGCCGATTCCAACTGGCCATCGTTTCCGGACAACATACGATTTCGGCTATATTTCATTGGATATACTGTATGTTTATCCAGAAGACACAGGAACATACATGTGCAAGGCTACTAATAATAATGGAGAGGCTATTACAACGTGCTTCATTAAAGTTGAAGGTAAAGAAAACACTTCTATTTGCACTTTTTCTGACTACGAAACTTGTTTTTCCTCCTAGCAAGCTTTTCCAGTATCATCGTGTCTTGAAAACGTATAAATCTTGATTTTATCACTATATTTCAGCAATGAAGAAAATCTATTCAGAAACACTTCATGAGGAGGGCTTGAAAAAGATCCAACAATTAGAAGCCACATATGCACCAGAGAAAGAGGAAGTGCCATTTGTTACTCAGCGACCCGAATTTATTGTCCCGTTAACCAGCCAGCATAAGTTGAAGGAAGGGGATAGGCTACACCTCGAAGCACGGCTTATTCCGATTAATGATCCTAAACTTAAAGTTGAATGGTTTATTAATGGAATTGAAATCAAGAAGGCGCATCGCTTCCGTATGACTCATGACTTTGGATATGTGGCATTGGACGCATTGTATGCCTATCCGGAAGACTCTGGAACGTTCATGTGCAAAGCGACTAACGAGATGGGAGAAGCCGCTACAACATGCTCAGTTCAGATTCACTGTGAGTTGACCGTCACAATATTTTCAATTTTAATTCTAGACAGGGCAAATTTGATTTTTCTAATGTTCTCTTCAATGAACCTTATTTCAGCCTTGCGAAATATCTACTTTGACACACAGCATCCGGAAGGCTGGGAAAAAATTCAAGTGCTTGAAGCCCAGCCAAAATATGAACCAATCGAACTGGAAGATAAACCAATAACCAAACCGTTGATCCTTTCTCCACTTATGGGTACTACAGATTTGATGGAAGGTCAAACATGTCATTTGGAATGTCGTGTGGAACCAGTTCATGATCCTCAGCTCACCATCGAATTTACACACAATGGAAAAGCCCTTCCTGCAGGTAAATACAACAGCCCTTTAGTTTTGAGTTCACTTTATTGTCATACAATTTTAATTACATCGTTATGTATTTTATATTAGGATATTTATATAATATTTATTTTTTAAATCAATAAATAATTTTAGCATCAAGATTTCACATCACTTTCGATTTTGGCTATGTTGCACTGGACATCAGTCATGTGTTTCCTGAAGATGCTGGAGAATATACTGTTACTGCTAAGAACAATTTAGGCCAAGCCTCATCATCAATCATCATTCGAGTTAAAGGTGTGATCTCTTTTTCACCTTATATAAATGCCTGTAGTTTATATTTTGGGATAAAACATGTTGTAATGTACATCGTGCAATGAGCGATCACTTGAATCACCTCATTTGTACATTTTTACATTGTTAAGTTTTACAAACTTAATACTAGATTAGTATTTAGTTAATTTGCGCAATTAAGGATCTTTCCAACTGATAAGGTTTATTTATAATTATTTCTGTAGCTAAGAGCAGCATCATATATGATACTCAACATCCAGAAGGTCTTGAAAAGATTCGCGAACTTGAAGATGAAGGTCGTCACGTTCGCCCTGAATTTGTCGAGCCTCGCACAGCCCAACGACCAGTATTCACTGTGCCGTTAACAAATCTGGATTTGAATGAGCATGATGTGGCCCATATGGAATGCCGCTTGATACCAGTTGGAGATCCAACACTGAAAGTGGAATGGTTCTTCAATGAAAAGCGACTTCCTGAAAGTCAGTATTTAAAAAACCTTTGTAATTCCTAATATTTGAAGTTATGTCTAAATAATTAAATTTAAAAATTGTAGGCTCTAGGTTCAAAACTATTCATGATTTTGGCTACGTTGCGCTTGACTTTACGTATGTTCGCCCTGATGACGCTGGTGTCTATATGTGTCGTGCTTCCAATGAACTCGGAGAAGCCGTAACAACATCTTCGTTGAAAATTAGAAGTAAGTCTTTCATTATTTTCTAATCAATTAGTACTGTAATTCCTGAGATCTTCCCAAAGAATTGAGATACTCAGTTGACTTGTAAGCAATATACATGCTGTGGATACCAGCAGATTTCTAAATTGCAAAAGACTTAAATATAATATCACTTATTTTAATATTGCAGCCAAATCCAATATTTCGTATGACACTGTCCACCCAGAAGGCTTGGAGAAAATCCATGAGTTGGAAGATGGCAAAAATTATCGACCTCCTGATGCCCCTGATAGGCAATTCGAAAAGCCCGTTTTCATCGCATCCTTGACTGGTCCACGAGAACTAATGGAAGGCCAGAGGGCACTCTTTGAATGTCGCGTTACTCCGGTTGGAGATCCTAATCTGAAATTTGAATGGTACATCAATGGAATAGAATTGCAGCGGGGCACCCGGTTTAAGCCGACGCATGATTTTGGAATGGTTACTTTGGAAATTGCATCAGTTATCACCGAGGATTCTGGAATCTACATGTGCAAGGCCAGTAATTTGGCTGGAGAAGCCGTCACTTCTACTTCCATGAGAGTCCATGCCCGCAAAGGTGTTCTCGATGACACTTTCCATGAAGAAGGATTAAAGAAAACCCAACAGTTTGAAATGGACTCGACCTACGTCCCCGAACAATGGGCTGATGAGGGACCCAGCATGCCACCAAGGTGGGTCAATCACTTGAGCAATTTGGACAGAGTAATTGAGGACCAGAGCATCAATCTAAGAGGAAACGTTGTGCCAGCCAATGACGCAAATTTGAAAGTAGAATGGTACAAAAACGGAAAAACGTTAGCTCTTGGTACTCGGATGAGAGCCAACTTGGACTTTGGACTGGTGACGTTAGACATATCTGGAGCACGCACTGATGATTCTGGAATCTATACATGCAGAGCATTTAACGACGTTGGAGAAGCAATTTCTACTTGCACTGTGAAAGTTCAAGGTAAGTTTAATATTTATGCATTTCTAAGAAGCAAATATTCATTTGCCAACCTTTGATGGTGGTAAGAAGCAGCTATTTATTGGTTTTATTGAATAATTTAGGGCTTCGCTGGATTGAGGATCAATCGCAGCATCCTGACATTCTCGACAAGCTTCGTGAGTTGGAAGAACCAAAGGATTTAGGTGGCCTTCCAGAAGATGAAGAGCAATATGAAAGTCCCGTTTTTGTCTCACATTTAAATAATGTAGAACTACACGAAGGAGACAATGCTCATTTTGCCTGCCGTATCAAACCAGCAAGGGACAATTCTATGAAAATTGAATTTTATGCCAATGGTCAATTAATTCCATTAGGTAAGTCTCATTGTGGTTGACTTTGGTAGCATAAGTTCTGTTTTAAGCAATTAAGTAGAGCAGTGTTTCCCAATTACATTTATTTGTAGAACTCTTAAATTTGCATTTTTCACAACGAAATGGAACCCCTCAAACATCTGACATTTTTAGTGTAGCACATAAAAACCTGTCGGAATTCTTACATTTTCTCAGAACCCATAAATTTTCTTCATCCAACACTAGTTGGGAAACGCTGATGAAGGGAAATGTAGAAAAGATTTTGTCATCCACATGTTGTAATTAGCTAATTTTTGCAATTAAAAATGTAATTTTTTTTTATAATAATATAGCCACCCGTTACACTGTTACTTGTGAATTTGGCTATGTCACCCTGATTGTAAATGGTTGCTATTTGGAGGATGCTGGCGTTTACATGTGCAAGGCCACAAATGTAAAAGGACAGGCAATTTCCTCAGGAACATTGAAAGTCCACAGTATGTAGTCCATCATCACAAATGAAAACTGAAGGCTAGCTGATTGAACTGAGCGAAGTAAAACTGGATTTCTTACATTTTTCAGCAAGGGGTGGCAATGTGTTTTATGAAACTCAACATCCAATGGGAGAGGCTGGCTTGGAAAAGGTCATGGAAGCCGAAGAAGCTTATTTGGCCAAATACCAGGTACTAATTGTCTCTAGGTATTTATAGCTGGTAAACACAAAGTCTTTATCCCCCCAAATAACATTTACACCATTAAAGGTATGGCAATTCTGGGTGTGCGTTTGAATAGAAGGTCATGGGGCTCTATCCATTGATGGTATTGAATGTTACCTAAGACCATTTTTGAACTAAATCAAAACTATACGTTTTGAACCAGAACACCTAGGACAAAATGTCATATTAGGAAAGGAAGAGCATGGTGTGTTTGTATGTATTCAACTGGTTTCATCATCATTAGGAATTATTTGAAGCTGCTAGAATGTTTTGAAAACAGGGGCAAACATCAATTGCTAGCTGCGCTGCAGCACACTGGTGCAATTAGTGTTTGCCCCTGTTTTCAAAACATTCTAGCAATTTCAAATAATTTCCAATGAAGACGTAACTAGTTGAATACGTACAAACAAACCATGCTATTCCTTTTCCTAATATGACATTTTGTCTTAGGTGTTCCGGTTCAAAAATTATAGTTTCGATTTCGTTCAAAAATAGTCTTGGGTAACATGTAATACGATCAATTAATAGAGCACTCGTGACTTCCTATACAAGCACATACATTTAATGGTGTAAATTTTATTTCGGGGGAATAAAGACTGTGTTCACCCGGTTTAATGGACGATCAATGGAGTTTAGTTTATGCCTCTAAATAATTTCCAAAAAATTTCGCTTTTATAGCAAGTGGATGTTACCTCGGAAATTGTTTATCCAAAACCAACTTTCATTGTTCCACTGCAAGCCAATTTTGTTGTCCCTGAAGCAGAGGGTCTGCAAATGGAAGCCCGAGTGGAACCGGCGCCAGATCCAAACCTGGTTGTTGAATGGTTTTTTAATGGAAAACCATTGGATACAGGTAAGAAATTGCATTTATAGTCTGTAGTGTGGTTGTAAAATGGGGAGTATTTGTGTTAATTCTATGTAAGGTATATGTTGTTTTTATTAGTTTTTTAAGAGAATGGCGGAAAACTGTGGAAGTTGATGCAATTTAATGTAACTTAAATTATTTTAATGTAAATAGCATAATTTTGTACTCAATACAGTACTATAATTTTTGCAATTACTGCTTTTTTGTGGGATAATTTTGTTTTTCAATTGAAATCCTTTTAAAAATGCATGCAGCATTTAATCATGTATAAATTTGCTAAGCTGTACTGCTTTTAACATTTAATCGTAATCACAAAATGAACTAATTAATTGCTTTTTTTAAATTTAGCTACACGATTCAATATGCTATTTGAATTTGGGCATGTGGTCATGAACGTCACTGATCTTTGGCCTAGAGATTGTGGTATTTACACTTGCCGTGCTCGCAATAGAGCTGGCGAGGCCTTTACAACTACCACAATCAGGGTAATACCGAAGGGCACCATTTTTGAGCAAACGGTGCATCCTAAAGGCCAGGAAGGTCTGGAAGCAATTCAGGATCTTGAGGAATCACTTCGGCACATTGAAGGTCCACTTCCTGATGAAGACGGCCACCCACCTGTATTCACATCACAGTTTGAAAACTTAACCAACCTAGTCGAAGGTGACATTGCTCATTTTGAGGCGTCCCTTACTCCTGCTGGTGATCAAACCATGGTTGTGGAATGGTTCTTCAAGAACCAGCCCCTCAAAGCAGGACATCGCATCAGAACTGTACATGCATTTGGAATGGTCGTCTTGGAAATCTTGGGTGTTTATGCGGAAGATACTGGTGAATACACATGTAGAGCCACTAACCGCTGGGGAAGGGCTGAGATTACTGTAAGGCTGGAATGTATTGACTTGAGCCGTGGTCAGAAACCACATTTCACAACCCACATTCAGGTAAAAATAGTTTTATTTCTAGTATCTTTATTTGTTGCATTTGATTGACCATATTAGGTAAATTAATTATTCTGCAACTATGTCATCTGAAATATAGAATTTGCTCAACTTGAAAGAAGGAAACAGTGCTCATTTTGAATGTAATCTTATACCTGTTGGGGATCCTACCATGGTTGTAGAATGGTTCCACAACGGAAGGCCACTCCGTCATAGTAAGTTTTCCTTTTTTTTCTTTCTATTTGAATGTTATTAGGTTGTATTTTTAACTTGAAAAGTGGAAAAAGCAAATCTCAAAGACTCATTCTGGTATTGTACTACAAATGGCAACAAAAGAGGAAGTTTAAAAGTTTAAAGAATCTTAAAAATATATTTAAAAACCATTAAAATGTCTTGAAAAATTATCATCTACCATAATGATTGGATTAATTTTATAAGTAATGAAGGAGATGATTAAGGAAAGATAGTAAACGTTTCAAACATCTCATGTATTTTCGACATTTTGTTTATTTAAGGTTCTCGTATCAAGACCTTGAGCGATTTTGGTTACGTGGTGATGGACATAGCTTTTGTGCAACCGGAAGACTCTGGAGAGTATGTTTGCACAGCAGTTAATAAATATGGCGATGATACCACTAGAGCTTTCATTCAGTGTAAAGGTATGGTGTTTTCAAACTTGTTCGCTTAAATTCTCCTAATGTTTATCTTCGATAATTATCATAACTCATACTTTTTTATATAAAAGGTCGGGCAACATTGTTTTTCGATTCGTTGCAACCCCAAAGCTTGGATCGCATTGCTGAGCTGGAAGGAGCAAGATATACTACTCAAGCCTATATTGAAGGAGAGCCAAACCAGCCTCCCAAATTTATTAACCATGTTTCGAGCATTGAAACTTTAATAGAAGGCCAAAGTGCACACTTTGAAGCTAGTTTGACTCCCGTGAATGATCCTGAGCTTACGGTGGAATGGTACTTTAATGGAAAGAAATTGCAGCACGGTATGAAATACATTTTATTATATGAAATTTGACATTAATTGAAATTATTAATATATCATAAAAGTACCATTTTATTTATTATTTTAATTTTCTTCAAAAATATGGTTTTAGGACGTTTATGAATTATTGATAAAGATTTGACAGATGCTGTGTTTTACATAATCAAAGGATAAAATTTCTCTATTGATTATTTTTGTTGTCTCAGGTCATCGTTTCCGTACTTTCCATGACTTCGGAATAGTCATTCTGGATATCTTATATTGCTATGAAGAAGATTCTGGCGTTTATGAAGCAAGGGCAGTTAATAAATTTGGCAAAGATGTTACAAAAGCATCATTGACTTGCAAATGTAAGTGGCTATATTGTCATTTATTATTATTTATTTTGCAAATATGCCACATATAAAGGGTAATCCTGACAACAATTTCTTAAATATTTTCAGCGAAAAAGTCTTTGATTTTTGATAGCCAGTTGCCGGAGTCCATGGAAGGAGGGCTTGAGAAAATCCAAACCCTGGAAGGACACTACCGAGTTCGTAAGGAGCTTCACTCAGAGCTTGGAAAACAAGCACCAGTGTTCACTGTGCCACTGCAGAACGTCACAGATTTGCGGGAAGGTGAAAATGCTCACTTGGAAGCCAGATTGATCCCAACAGATGACCCTGAACTAAAGGTCGAATGGTTCAGAAATGGCAAAACGATTAAGACTGGCTCGAGGATTCGTACTATCCATGATTTCGGATTTGTTGTTCTTGAACTCTCCCCTGTATACCCGGAAGACTCGGGAGAATATTCTTGCCGCGCTCACAATGAACTTGGGGAAGCCGTGACAAGCTGTACTTTGAAATGTGAAGGTAAAATAATATGCAGTAGATGTAATTTTCTTACTAATATGAATTAATTCTGCATTGTTTTGAACTAAATGTATTTTCAACAATTTCATCGTTTTCTTTACCTGGAAAAATCTCCTTCAGGTAAACGAGGTGTTATCCTGGAAACGCAGCTGCCGAAATCATTACAAACAGGTGTGGATAAAATTGCACAACTTGAATCGTACAACGATAATTTCATTTCGGAACAATGGATGGATGTGGACGAATCCAAACCTCCCCAGTTTGTGACTACACCAACAGAACTTACTCTGCAGGAGAATAGCCTGGCCCATTTTGAGTGTCAACTTGTGCCAGTTGGCGATCCAAGCATGAAAGTAGAATGGTTCCATAATGGCAAACCACTTATACCAGGTGAATAATTATTACATTTTATGTTTCCATGAATTTAAAGGCAGCTACATGTATATCTGAATTTAACAAATGCCTTTTTAATGCGCTGTTTTTAGCTGGTCGTGTGAAGACAATTCACGACTTTGGATTTGTCATCCTGGAAGTTTCTGGTGTTTATCAGCGTGATGCTGGTCTATATACTTGCAAAGCATCAAACAAGCACGGTGAAGCATCCGTCTCTGTTAAATTGTCGGTCAAGGGCCGCCTGGGTGTGGTCATGGAGCCGCAACTTCCCAGTGAGTTTAAGTCAGGAACGGAGAGTATTCAAAGACTTGAGGAGTCTATGCATCGTCGGGATGAAAATGTGGCAGAAGAAGAGGTACCACGTCCACCCAAATTTATCACCCAAATCCAAGTAAGTGATTGCTATTGTTGGATTTGCATGCATTAACATTGTGCATTTTTAGAATTTGACAGAATAATTTCTTACGTTTTCAGGATCAATCTCACCTAAACGAAGGCGAACCTGCTCACTTTGAATGTCGTGTTGAACCTGTAGGAGATCCTACAATGAAAATTGAATGGTTCCAGAATGGCCGTCCATTGGACACAGGTAGGAAATCTATGTGAATTACTATAATACTATATGCTGATTTCAGTTCGGCATATTTATGAAAGGCCTTAATGTAGCTGTCCAATGATAAAATAACTGAACTTTTTTTAGTAACAAAACGTACTGTAGTAGGATTTGGTTTTAAAATATTAGCATAAAATACTCAAAAGGAAAAAAAGAAAAACGTTTAGAATATTTAAAAAATAAATAAATATCATAACTTAATTTGAAGAAAATTTTTGTGTGCAGGATCACGTATTCACTATATTGAAGACTTTGGCTTCATTGTGCTGGATTACGACTGGACTTTACCAAGGGACACTGGGGAATATCTTTGCCGTGCCACCAACATATGGGGATCTGATGTTACCAAAGCCAAACTTGTATGCAAGGGCAAACGCGACGTCATTGTGGAGAGTCAATTGCCTCAAGGAATGAGTGCAGACAAGCTCAGAGACCTTGAGTGTCCACCATTGTACCAGGCTCCTGCAGAGGACTCCCCATTGCAACCTCCAAAATTCACCACGCAAATTCAGCCCTTGATCAACCTTCAAGAAGGCGACAGTGCTCACTTTGAATGTCGCTTGATTCCAGTTAATGATCCAAAACTTAAAGTGGAATGGTTCCATAATGGAAAGCCACTAATGTCAGGTAAAATATTATTCATGTAAAAATTTATTTAGTCCACCTGTTAGTAAATACAGGATTTTAAGTCATTTATAGCAGTAACTAAAGAAAAGTTTGTATTAAAATAATGCACATATTATTAATTCCTCTAGGTCACCGCTTCAAAACCACACATGATTTCGATTTTGTTGCCTTGGACATTCTTTATGCATATGCCGAGGATAGTGGGGAATATTTAGCAAAGGCATCTAATGACCTAGGCGAAGACACCACTAAAGCTCCATTGCAATGCAAGGGTAGGTCCATATATATTTATAAAACGGTTATATAATTAAAATCCAAGAAATTCCTTTTGTTAATTTTTGTTCCTATTGGTGATCTAAAGGAGGATTGAGCATTATCCTCTACAACCAAATGCCAAAGGATTTGAAGAAGAAGGAAGTCGTTGTGCAGATGGAAGCTGCATTGCGCAAGTACACTAAGGATATCCATTTGACAGAAAAGGATATCTTTGATCCAAATCTGAAACAGCCACCAAAATTCATCACTCAGATTCAGAGTCGAACTGATCTCAAAGAATTTGAACCAGCCAAATTTGAATGCCAACTTTCACCTGTTGGGGATCCACACATGAAAGTTGAGTGGTTTTTCAATGGACGTCCACTTGCATATAGTAAGTCACTCGCATTATCCATGCTCATTCATCGTTGAAGCAGTTTTTTACTTTACTGATTATTTTTCCATATTCAGAAAATCGATTTAACCCCATTTACGATTTTGGCTATGTTGCTCTGGACTTTGGGTGGGTTTACCCTGAAGATTCCGGCGAGTACATTTGTCGCGCCACCAACCTGTACGGCACTGATGAAACTCGAGCTGTATTAAAAAGCACGGGTGAACCTAACGTTTCGTACGAAACTCAGCTTCCTAAAGACATGGAATTGTCCACTATGCGACGAATCCGAGAACTTGAAGCTGCTTGGATTAGGTGAGCATTGTTATTTATTTTAAGCAAATACTTTAACATACTGATTTTTTCATGTGAATAATTTATTTTTGGATCGAATTTGAGATGTTTTCCCACATCATATAAGATTTTTATCACAACTAGACTACATTTTTTATTAAAATTTTAAGGTCACTCTAGAAATATAATTGAAGTTACTTATATATTTTTTTTTTGTAACGAAACCATTTTCTTGTATGCTAAGTGAAATATTTTACACTATTTAGGGTACCCGATGATGACGAAGATGAGACGCGACAAAGGTCCCCACCACAATTTATTTTGATGCTGGAACCTGAAAGAGTCGTCGAAGGTGAATGGGCCAAATTCTTTTGTCGGGTTACTGGCTGGCCTAGAGCTAGGATTTTGTGGCTAATCAATGGACATACCGTGCCAAACGTAATTGTTTAAATAACTTAATATTTATAATGGAAGTTGCTTGTTTACATGTGCGTTTGAATTTGACGATTTATTTTGGAAATTTGTAGGGCTCAAGATATAAATTATCGTTTGATGGGATGTATCGCTTGGATATTCCCAAAACAAGACAATATGATGCTGGCAAAGTGGAAGTAATTGCCAGAAATTCACTCGGCGAAGCCAATTGCAGCACTGTTTTGGAAGTGATACCGAAGCATGACGATTATCGTGCTTTGCTGAAAAATTCACCAAGGCGTAAGTTCATTTCGATGTTAAGTTTGGAAAGATTCTTGATAACAAAAAACAAAACGCCTAATCTGTCTTATTGTATTTTTTGTCATAGCATGGTATGATACAGACCTTAAAAAGTATCAACATGAACGTTATGATTGTGAGCTGGATCGCAAATTTGAAGAAAGTCTTGGTCGGCTGACATCCCAAGTATACCACACTGTTGATGAATGTAATGCATTGATTTATATTTAAATCCAAGTTTCTACTCGATCATAAAAAATAGTTTATCACGTTTTGTAATTAATATATTCTTATTCCTATTTCAGCGAGGCATGAACATAAAGTCACGCCAATCGACAGAACCACGGAAGCTTCCGAGTTGGCAGTAGCATTTAAGAAAAGAAGAATGGAAAGTGAAGCATTCTACCAGAATTTAGAGGTAGTTTAGCTAATTCTATGCACCGAAAAGTTATTTATTGAGAAACTGTTCGTTTATGATATGCCTCTACAATATATTTATGCTATAAATTTACAATTTTGACAGGGTGGTGGTTCAGCTGATCACAAACATATCACCATTGCACAACATATGGCCAATGAATATGAAACCAGCCTGTGAGTTTATCATTAAGTATTTTTTATGATTGTAATTACTAAAAACTGGAGCATGATAAATAATTTTCATACAGGATTGGTTATGGCAGAGTTAATAATTTTAAGCTGTGTAGGGTTATGCCACGATTTTATCACTTCTGTCCCAAAATCATTTTCCCGTTTTTTACTTTTATCTATGAAGATATTTATTTTTATTTTTTGACAGCGAGGATCAACCACCTGGCAAAAAACAGAGACCCAAAGCGAAATATACTAGGTGACTGTAATTGGTGATCATGTTTTTTTTTTGATTGTCCCCTCTTAGGCCATTCCCTAAGCACCTTTGTTTTCAAACCTTTTTCAACCACCTGTGGAATGGACATTTTTGTTGATACCCATTTTACATTCGCTTTTTGCCTTCCATTTCATTTTTTTTTGTTAATTCCCCAACTGCGTTATTTTTACCTCTGTTTTCCTTCATTTTTGCTGCATCATCCTGTTTTCCTACGTTGCGTTACATTTTTAACCATGCTTGGAATTTTCGAAGATTTATCTTCTTCTTGCTTCCTATTGATTTTATTTTTTGCGTACGGTTTATATCCTGGTTTGTATATTTTATCCTTTGTTTTTGTCAGCAGAGCATTTTGTGATATGGAAAATATTTCTTCCTGATTCATTTATTGTTATCAAGTTGGAGCAACTAAAGATCATTACTAAGATGATTTTATTTGGCGTTTTGCATTCTTATAATGCTAATGTACTGTATTGCAAATATAATTTTTGTTTTATCTCGTCAGCCGAGTGTTGCTCAACTGAACCCATAACCATTCATTGCTGACCTTGGCAAAAAAATAACTTTGCATTATTACTAATTGACAATCAAATACTCCAAATAATTCTCTAAAACATGCAATTGTTGAATTCCTTTCATCATAATTTACAAGTAAATTTTATTTAAACACAGAGACACTCAATACTTGCCTGGGCAAAGAGATCCTCATGAAAGTATGGTTCATGGCAAGGAAATCCATACCCAAAAACAAACCCAAACTCAGAAGGAAATGAGGGGCGATGCCGAGGTCACAAGAAAAACTACTGTAACCGAAACCGTCGAACAAGAGCACAAGGGTGTTACCAAAGAAAGAGTTGTCAAAGGACCAGTGGTAAGTATAATAAAAAAAACGATTTTGTAGGAATTCAAATATACTTCTTTATTTCTAATTGAACGAATGCTCATTTTAGGCGGAAACCAAGCCTCCGGTATTTACCAAAAAACTTCAACCTTGCAGAACGTTTGAAAAACAGTCTGCTACGTTTGTTTGCGAATTTACAGGCTTGCCTGCACCTACTGTAGTGTGGTACAGAGAAAACTTCCCCATCAAAAGCTCTCCTGATTTCCAGGTCTGTCATTATACAGTTATTAATTTATTTACTGCTCAATGCACCATTGCTAATTTTTAAAATGTTCTTTTCTAATAATGCTGCATTTAAAAGGAATTAAGTTGGCCTATGTAAGATTTGTTTTGAATTATGAAATTTGTAGTAGTGGTAATTATTACATAATAGGCCTGATCGAATGAAACAAGATTCATTGAAGCAGAGATAAATACAGCATTTAATATCTATTTTCTTAATTATATATCGTGATACCGTTTCATGACTTTTCTTTAAACAGGTTCTTTTTTTTAAAATTTAATGTATACATGGTTTGAGAGCGTCTCAGTTGTAAAAAATTGATAGCTTTTAGTTTTAATGCCATTGAACCAAAGAAAACATCAGCAGAATTCCCTCTATTTGTACTGATGCTTACATTTCTAATTCTCAGATCACATCGACCGACAAGAAATCTACCCTATATATCCGTGAAGTTTTTATGGAGGACAGTGGAGTCTTTGCTGTGATTGCTGAAAACCGAGGAGGCACTGCAAAAAGCACGACAAATTTGGTCGTTGAAGGCAAGTCTGATTGGTTTTACAATGAATGTTTTTTTTCTAATTTTTCATCATTATAGTGATATTTATTGTGATATTTATAGAAAGGAAAGAAACACGTAAAGGCGGTGTGGTACCACCCAGCTTCACAGTCACCATTCAAGATGTTAGAGCAAAGGCCGGCCAGCTAGTGCGGTTAGATGCTAAGGTGTCAGGATCAAAACCACTGGATGTTTACTGGGTTAAGGTACGTAATGCTCGAGTTGTGCTGTAATGCGACATTTGACGACATTGCAAAAATGTAACATTTACATTTAACGTTGAAATTGGTTTCATTTTTTGCAGAGTAATAAGAAAGTAATCCCAGATATCCGTTATAAAGTTCTGGAAGAAGATGACATCTATACTTTGTTAATCATCGAAGCATTTCCGGAAGATGCTGGTCAATATGAATGCGTTGCCATCAATCAAGGAGGTGAAGCAAGATGCCAAGCTCAAGTGCAAATAGAAGGTGGGTAATATAGGGTTAATCTTGAGATTTTTACATTTTTTTTCGGCAAAATTTGTTATTTTTGATTTCTAAATGCATTGAACATGTTAGCATATATTCTTTAATTCCAACCAATGATAACCTAAAATTTAAAATTGAATTGCAGTGCCATCACCCAAAACACAAAGAGGGGCAAAACCTTCAGCGGCGGCCACTGAAGATGTCCGTGGTCCCACTATTTTAGAACCACTGAAAGATCAAACTGTGACTGAGGGTCAGAGAGCAACTTTCACTTTCAGGGCTTCGGCTCATCCAGGTATTGTCCTCTGTATTGCAAATTAATGCTAAATTACCTAATAATCCAACGATCTAACCGAAAAATAACATGGTCTGTTTTCAGCTCCGACTATTAAATGGTTCCGTGGCAATAACGTGGTCAAGCAGTCGCGATATTTCCGGATGTCTGAAGAAGGAGATTGTTACACGTTAAATATTTCAGAGGCTTTCCCTGAAGATGAGGGTACCTACAAATGCGTGTTGAGCAATACTGCTGGAACATTGACGCTTTCAGCCCATTTGACAGTCTTGGGTACATAGATTAAATTCCTTTCAATTGGTTAAAAGTGCCTTGTCCTGCAAATGACATGGCCCTCATCCCCAAAATTCACTGAAAGAAATTCTTTGAAGTTTTATAATAGCCCAGTTTTGTATTTTACAGTGCCTGAATCGGCCACTATCCCACCTACGGTAGCCAAAATGGCTGATTTGACCGTCAAAGAGGGTCAACCAGCCAAATTCGTGACAGCAGTGTCTGGCACCCCTACACCAACAGTACAGTGGTCGAGAGAAGGGGTCCAGATTCCACAGTCCACTGACTTCCAGGTAAATGTATTTTTTAATATGAAGTACGCACAAATTGCGCTCATCTAAAGAACTGATGGTGCCTTTTCTACCGATGTAATAATCCTTAAATCCTTAAAAGATTTGAAAACGTCATTCCTCTGAACGTTCTATTACACATTTGGTTAGATTTTAAAAATAGCATAGACAATTTCATTTAAAAAGGGATTTTTTACTTTAAATTGTAAAGGGTGGAACAGAATAGAGAGCCACCCCATTTTTTTTTTCTTCCCTGTAGTAGTTGTGTAAATTCTGTTTGTGCGGTTAAATAGGAATTCATGTGTGCTCTATCCAATGATGTTGTTACATTTGACCTACGACAAATGTTTCATGGGAACTTGTGCTCAAACATTTTTACCATAACACGTTAGACAAAATGTCAAATTATGAAAAGGAAGAGAATGGTATGTTTTCATGAAGTCAACCGCTTTCATCTTCATTGGCAATTATTTTATGTTGTTTCAATGTTTTTAAAAACAGGGGCAAACACCAAATGGGTGCTGCGCTGCAGCACAGTGGTGCACTGCAGTACATGTAGGTTGTATCATTGCAGTACACCACTGTGCTGCAGCGCAGCACCCATTTGGTGTTTGCCCCTGTTTTTTAAAAACATTGGTTAGAGCATACATGACTTCCTATTTAACCGCACAAAC
>JAQGAO010000320.1:0-38257 GCA_034697705.1 Ommatoiulus sabulosus | reverse complement strand
TCCTATTCTGAGCAACAAATTTACGGAGAGAAACTGACGTCATGGGGTTTACAGTCACGCACGAAAGTTTCGTTCTGTTCGATAGCCAATCAGGAACAATGCTGCCAAATGCTGCGTATACCGTAGGGATATATTCTGAAAGTATCGCTCCTTGTGTGCAGGAACAGGCAATCGTTTCAGGTGAAATAACTTTCTCGCAATTTCTTTCCATTATTTCCAGATATAATTTGCCTCGTATACGACCAGCTTAACAATGAAGGTTTGCTTTAATAGCACTTTTGCCGTTAATCAGAATCCAAAATGGCGTCCTAACTTTAAATGGAAAAATTATACGAGAATAAGAAAAAATCGTTTGATAAAAAACTTGACTTCGCTCGTTCACGAGACATGCAATATCAACATACGGTTATTATCGTAACTTTAATGTATTATTGTGTGTACATTTCATACCAGTCCAAATTGATAACGACAAGCGATTGAAAAAAATAATTACATAAATAACGAAATACTTTGAAGTGTGTTGCTATAAAAGGGTTAAAAAAGCATGCGTTTTTTTTTTCAAGTATAAAAATAGATTCGCAGAAGTAATTAATCGCGAATTTCGAATTAGGACTCGAGGGGATAAACCTATTTTAAAATAACAGGTTTGATTCGACAATAAAATGACATTAATGACAAGGTAAGCTGTCACACTGTCTCGAAATGGGATGACATAATTTGGGTGCACTTAAGTATTATAACTAAAAATATAGCAATTCTAATACTAAAGTGCAAATCGCAAAAAAACAAACAAAAAAACCCCCTTCAAATTATAGTTTACATGTACAGGAATCTAATTTTTTTTAAATATTTTAGCTTCCATATATACTGTGACATGTAATTAACACTAAACTGTTTACAATTCAACACATTTTAAATATTTCCCATAGTACACACACGTGCGCATTATCGATATCTGGAGCTACTTTTAAAAGAGCCGTTCAGCGCCCTCTATTGCACAAACGCCCTTTCAGGACGATAAACGTCAAATGACGTATACCGAAAGTTTCTTCGCACTCAAGCCGCCCATGCACGAATTCCCAGTAAACTATTATTTGAAATTACACCAACATGATTATTTTTCAGCTCCATTATAAAATTCACCTGTGGGTTGTTGCATTGTTTTTTTGGCATTTTTGAGCGAGGGGAGAGGAGGAGGAGGAGGGGGTCATCGTGGTGGCTGGGCAGCCGTCCGAACGCGTGCAAATCGATGTGGGGCTGCACGCGCCCCGGCTGACCACTTACCCACTTCAAATTGATAGATAAAGTCAAAGGGTGGCATACTTTTCGCGTTTGATGAGGGGGGCAATTTTTGCACGTTTTTTCCCCAGTTTTCACGGCACGATTTTCCGATTAAGGGGGTCAACCTGGGAACGAATGGCCCATGATGATGGAAGGAAACACGATGCTACCTGCAATGGGTACCTGCATGAACTACCGTAAAATGTTCACAATTATACTGTCTACCAAGCACCCGCTCGGGATGTGGTAAGGAAACGAAACATGTTGGCAAAGCAAATGCCTCGAGTCAACAGCGTATTTGCAGGCGTGAAAATATTCTAGGCTACAATATCTCGATTAACCTGAGTGGTTGACACATGACGTCCTATACGGATAACTCACTAAATAAATTGAAACAAATTCAAAATATGATCTTTCGTTCGGTGTGCATTAGTGTAGTTCAATAGTTTTATAAGTAATTTGGGATCCCGAAATTGGAGAATTTGTAGTCAAAAACACGAGTTTACACATTCTGTACAACTGCAGGAAATTTCGTGAAAACATAACAATGTTGCATATAGGCGCCGAGAAAAAACTAACGTTTACACGCCAGTCGAGGATATACGTCGTGTATGGTGTATATAAATTATTGCCAGTTTCCTAATATTAGTACATGAAATAACCTGTCGACTAATTTTATCAAGAGGTCAATTTATAAAACTTGCTTTAATTACTTGTACATGCAGCTATAGTTTCTATCAAAAGAATATACTTTTGATGAAAACTATACATGTATATCGTTTGATAACATACTGTATCGTACCATTTTCAGGGCCCAAATATTGTTGAAAACCAAAAATAACAAAATGAAAAGATTTTTCGTTCGAAAGCACGGTCTGTTTTTTTCTGTTTTCGGACAACCTCTTTTTACCGTCTATATAAATATGGTAATGTTAAGTTCGATAGCCTTTATGGTTGGCGCAGGTTGAGGTGAACATTAAAAAATATACAAAAAAAGGTTTGCATCGGTGGTTCGCAGTTCGCAGACAAGTCCAGCAGCAGGGCCAGGGGGCTACAACCACAAACAAGTGCCACCCCATAATTTGGTAGTAATCGACGAAGGAGTGGCCGGTTTGCATCACTTAAAAATGACCAACAACAACAGTAAGGGGAGATTGACGGGTCCAGAGCACTCGCTTCTCTATCAAAACCTTTTCATAATAAAACTCAATGAGGAAGAACCTCAAAGTTGAGGAACAACTTTTTGGAAAAGGGGAACCGACCATTTGCAATTCGACAAAGGTATGACCACTGTCCTTTTTTAATTCAGGCAAAACCTATACTGTATAAATGCATCGTATTTATTTCGCACAATTGCGTATGCCGTTTAGGAAGTCTTTACTTTTCAAGTTTTACCGACTCAAATTTATCATTACATCGACATGACATCCAACCACAAAATGAGAAATCCCTTCGAATTCAATGGCTTGGTGCAAACATCCATTAATTATGTACAATGATGATACTAAATATGTATATCGCTTTTCACCATTTGCCATATCAAAGTATACATGCAGTATACTGAACCTTAATTTTTGTTTTATCTGGACTCGGTAACCTGGACTCGTTAATTTTCATAGCCTTTTCGCTTGACCCTCGCTTGGGTAGCTACTAAAATCTGCAATTTTAATGGTAGAAAATCCCAACTTTATTCAGTTGACATTTGAATGGCTCCCAGGCCTAAAACTATAACGCTTGATGCTTGTCTACGCAAGCCGGTTATTATTTCCTCAATTATATTTTCAGGTAGAGCAGGTAAATGCCTCTGCACACGTTCAGCACTGCAATTTTCTCATAAAAAATTTATTCATTTTTATGCGTTCATGGAAATGCCGAGTAGGAATTTGGGCAGTTTTATTGTATTTGCATCAACTCGCACGCCGATGAGTCGGCTATACTCAATCATTGCCATTTTTATTCGATAAATTATGCATCTTCGAAAAATGCAGATTTTAATATTAATGAAGCAATATAATTAAATTTACCCTGTTTGCGAAGAATTGACGTTATGACTGAATGAACAATCGGAAATAAAATATAATTGATGTGTTCATTTATAAATAAGTATCCTATATAGCATACAAAAGTTTTGCATTTACTTAGCAAACATGTCAAAATATGAATTTCTAAACTTTACTTCGATTAATAACAGGTTTCATCAAGTTCAGAATAGCATAATCTGCCATTATAGTTATTTCGTTCAAACTTTTTCTTTTATAATGTGCTTTAATCGTCAGTTGATAAAAATGAAAGGCGTAAATGCATGCAGTATATTTACACTCAACGATGCATGCAGAAAACCGAGTTTTTTCTGCAAATGCAAATTTGAAACAATTTTCGCATGTATGAATGCAAATTAAAAAGCGTCTTACATAAAACACCTGACTCACATAAGGCATGATAATCAACTTGTTCTGAATACATTTATGAAGTAAATTTTTTTTAAAAAAATGTAGTTCACTCTTGTTCTGAAGTTATATTTATTTATTTTTTGGTGGGAAAAAAAGATTTGATCTTTAGCAACCAAAAAAAAAACCTGCGATATTTTAAAATTCAGATGTTAGCATCAAATCCATGGCGATAAACAAGTTTTTCTTCTCCTTTTATGAAATTTAATCTCGCTCCTAAAAACGGTCAAATGTCAAGCGATATATACCCTTATGTTTAAAAGATTCTTAGTCGAATCCCCATAAATTGGGCAGTTCACACAAAGAGGTAGGCCCACCAATGAATATGCTTTGTAATTTTCCAGCTCAAAAATGGGGCGCAAGTCGCACTTAATAAGTATTTTCAAGGTGTGCAAGGATAAATGATATTTAATGATGTTAAATGATATTTCAAAGTTTGTAAATTGAAGTTATATGACAAATTAATTTTGGGTTTCCGATATACTTATAGAAAAAGAACAATAAAATTCGACGAAAAATCAAAGAAATTATCATTGAAAGGTGCATGCTATCATATACAGTATGCATGTATTCAAATATTTCAAATATTTTCTCAGAAATAAAAGTAGATTGGATATATATGTTTTATATTTGTTAAACGTTTAATTTTAAAATTCTGTGTAATCATGCCGTTTATCATTCGATAGGTAATTGTCATTATCTAGTAACATTAACTTTGAAAATTTCCATCAACTGTTAAGCATGAAAGTATAATTTCAAAGAAGTCAGGAAGTGACCTTTTACGGTGCGTTACGATACGCCCAGTTAATATGCAGTGGATAAAACATATCGAGAATATAAACTGTAACAGTTAAATTGTAACGCAAAATTTTAAATGCCCAAGAAAGGATTGTTTGATCGGGTTTCCTTTCAAATATATTTTGTTTGAAATGAGATAATTCGATCAAAAACGTAATTCATCCGACGATAAATTTATTAGTAGTTCTTTATCGGCGAATTTTTTTATACATATGAAATTCGCATAAAAACTAAGTTTGCGTGATTACGAGTGAAAAAAATTATCATATTGCCTGCATGAGTAATGGAGCATTACACCAGACTGATAAAAATGTTAAATTACTAATTATAAACGAGCGTCGTAAGGCAGCCTTAATAGATGCTAGAAGATAACCCTCGCTCGGAGTATGCCTTATGTACATATTACACGTGTCCACTGTACAGCGATATTACCAAGTTTATTATATTGATATACAATGACCTTATCAATCTCGGCACAAAAAAACTTAATTAGGTTTGCGCTGAATCAAAAAACGAATCTAAATAAAAACCACAATCGTATATCCGCAGCTTATCTTTAAAGGATTGCAGTTGTGGTTACCTAACTTTGAAACGAAGTAGAAAATCAACAACGGCCATAAAATGACAAAATGGGATTAGAGTAACGAGTGCGTGTACCCCTTTTTTACCCCGCTGGATAGTGCCGATTTTTACGCGCACATTTATGAAACACGTCGATTTCCATAAAATTATTTAAAAAAAAGAATAATGTGTTTGCTTAGCTTCTTGCGTTCACCCAACACTATATTTATACTATAGTATATAATTTTAGAGATGAGTTTTCGAAGGTCGTGTTTGTAAACAAGTTTTTAGCGTAATATAATCAGCGCATGCAGAATCCATTAAGGGCTCGTTAGGGTTTCTTGTTGGTTTATGGCTAGTTTACAGAATACGATTTATCAATCAAGAATTTCTGAAAAACCCCATTAAGTGCATGCAAAAAAATCTTTACTTTTATGGTATACAACTATTTTGTAGTTAACGGCTTACACGGCGTATGACTTCGGCATTATCACGAGCACGACTTTACGACTAATATGTGTTAATTGAGAAGAGTTATTAATTTTATCTTCATTATATTTGTATTTTCAAGGTACGAAACCGGTTCGGGTGCTACGACGAAATTCAACTGGTCGATAAGCAGCGCGTTCGTCATTGCAACTGGATCCGATTTTTGAGATTTTCGGTTTCCAACAGCCACGACGTCAACTTGATTGGCTCGAAAATCAAGGGCGAGCCCGTGTTTGAAACCACCAAAACGATCCCTGCCAACACGGAGCTGGTGGTCTATTTCGTGGCCGATGACAGAAACAACAACGACATTCTAGTGGCCAACGCCGAACGATTAGCCAATTCTACGTACAGAGAAGCTATGGGCATGCTCATTGAACGTAAGTGCAGTTCTATCGTCAAGTGGATTTCCTCGACGCAATATAGATAACTTTCACAAGCAGACGACGCGTGCTGGCTCCGCCTAGATCAGACATTGTGGGGGTACTTAAAATGGTTAAAAATGGTTACCTTTTGCTAGAGATAAGTTGCACGTGCAGACGCTCAGTCACATTCTTTCCATATTTCATTTTGCAATAAGGAAAGTACCCAACAACACGCCCACGATGTAAATTGAGCCACAGTAGCCACGCCCACGAGCTGCGTGACGTCACGTGCAAGTTATCTATAGCAACTTCTATTATGACAATACTGTTAACGAGGCCCTTATAATATTTCGATGATATCAATTCATGCTGTTGTCACGACAACGACTAATATTTGCACGTCATAAGCTCAGCTGTTTCCAAAGTAACAAGAGCATCCAACCAAAGCAGTTACCATGTATACGCTATATATCCAACAATAGACACCTTGCTGGCATTGTTGTATCATACAATTTCAGCTGTCAACATGATCATTGGTATATAATGAAGTCACACCACGTGATCGTGTAATACAGTGAGTCATTAACATTTTACAATAGACGAATGGCAAGTGCGTGCTCAAGCAAACTCAGTATAGGTCACCAATGATGGCTGAAATTGCCCGAAAAGATGAAATGTACCCCGTTGGAAATTCCCCGGCAAATCGGAGATCTGATTGATCTTCATCAAAATGCAATTGTGCGTGCGCCTAGGTGCAGCTTCCCAACGGCATTCTGAAGATAGGACCCGTCATTTTTTCGTCCGGTAATGCGTAAATCGTGTACGCAGAGGAGGAAAATTGACAATTAAATTAATCAGAATGTTCATTATCGTGTATTTCGAGTGATATTCCTCCCTTCCCTCTCGTGTTTATTAAGCGCATTGGTAACGTGTCAAACTCGTTTCGGTACGGGTGAGCTACTTTGGGGGCAATTTAAATCAAAAACAACCCTTTTTTTCTAAAGTGACATTTTTGCTGCTTATTTTTTTTCCGAATTCCCCCCCCCCCCACTTTTTTTTTATTTGCTTTGGCAAAATTAATCAAGGCATTGCGTGGCATGGAAATTCTCACCTGCCACATTTCGAAATAATTACAGGTACCGGTATAGGAGGGGGACACTCGAAACGATGCCTTACATATTCGATGGAAGAGCAGCTAGGCAGTTAACTGCCAAATAAATGGATTTCGAATAAAAATAAATTATGATCGAATGCGTAGATTGGGAAGACATTTAATGAGTGCGATGGTTGGATGTTTCGCGGGTTCTCACCGTGGTTCTACTTTTCCGTTGAAACTCGTTATAGACAACATCGGGATCATTATTTTTAAGTTTGTGTTTTTTTTTTCTGTTTTTGTTTTTGCCTCTTAAGATTCCCCGTTGGATTTGTCCATGTCCCTTTTATCGTCACGGATTCTGATCACGCCTCCATCTGATGCGGAGGACAGCCTCTCCCCAACCAGTGATATATCACCCATCATGGTAAGTGAACGCAGCACTTTGTTTCATCGCAACAATGACAATAACTTCAAATTTGAAAATCCAAACGGGTCTCAGAGAGGATTTTCCTATACAGATAAAGAGGTGCCCTAGAGTCACGGGGTCCTTGCGTGACCCTTAACTTAGGAAACATTCGGATGAAGGGACAAACAAGTACAGGTGCGCTCTCCAAAATATCGAGATTCCCAACACCCATTTAAAATGTTCATCTTGATAATTCATTCAGAAAAAAGGTTCCGAGCACAATGCTCTGGAGTTCACGTGTGTGTAATTCAGAGCTAGCCAGAAAGAGCAAAAGTTTGAGAATTTTTTTTTTCTTTTTTGATTCAAAACAGCGATCAATTGTTCCATATTTCGTCAAAAACTGCTCAATGCCACATCTCCGAAAGCGTACTTTCTCACCAAATAGTAAAACAACGGGATTCATT
The DNA here is from genome assembly GCA_034697705.1 of Ommatoiulus sabulosus. Taxonomy (NCBI): domain Eukaryota; kingdom Metazoa; phylum Arthropoda; class Diplopoda; order Julida; family Julidae; genus Ommatoiulus; species Ommatoiulus sabulosus. The sequence goes on along the minus strand of JAQGAO010000320.1, from coordinate 30,350 downwards.
CATGTCTCAAAATCTTGGTACTCTTGTCCAAACCCGACATGGTCGCCAAACCCCTCGGGTCTTGGCCTGTATTGGCGAGCCCATGCCCCCAAGTCGTGCAATTACAGGCCATAAGTTAGAGGGGCACAAGTGGATCTTAATGGTGATCTCGATGAACTTGTCCCTCGATCGCCACCAGGTCCATCCCTAGTTTAATGTCCGTTCGAAGCGACACGATACATTATACTAACCAAGTTGCACATTAGTGTCTCGACCAGACCAGTTTATTATTTTGCTACCAGATTAACAATTAGAGGCCGTTTTTATGGCCGTCGAAAACAACGTAAAACGAGGACTCGCTTGTACCCTACTGGCAATGTTGTGGGTTATAGGACCACTCTGTTTGGGGTTTGCTCTTGCACTTCCTAATCATTAGACAGGCCATTCTCTTCGTCGTTTGTGGTGGCTTCGAGAGAAGATCCATGGACGAGATTGTAGCATCCATCAATCGGTCATGGGGACCCATCGTTCTCGAAGCAGGTTCAAGTTTTAAATTGGATTTAGACGGTTTTAAAAATAGCTGAAACCTTCGTCTAGCTAGATTAAAAATCGTGCAGATTATGCAAATTACGATTAACTTTTCATTTTGACGAAGACGAAAAAAATGTTTGAGTATAGTTTTAGAATATTTGACCATTAGGATGCAATTTTCTCATAAATGGTATAACAAATATTTTATCGGTTTTGTCAGCAAAAAACGATTATGTTGCGTTTAAACGTTCATGCTGAGAATTTCGTTAATTAAACATATGTACATTGTATTGTCCAAACCCTTTAAAAAAAACACTATGTTTTTTATTAGCACCATTTAAAACTGCAGTATAAGTATAAATGGTTATTTAAACTATTTTAATTCGATATAGCAAGCATCGCAATTTCGAATGGATAAAAAACTCGTATAATATCCCTATTTTAAATACATGTAGAAATATATAACTCTTCATTTTATAGGAATTGGCAATTCGTGTAACTCTACTTTCAGGCACCGCTTAACCGCTTCGTCATAAGCGATTTCGCTATAGCCGTTTACGACAATAAATATAAAACCTTTAAGAAGACCACAATCTTTGTCCATGATCAGGCATGAAATCGCGAAATTCACTGTAATGGAAAAACACTTTCCCCTATACCACTGGTTTTTCCCCCCAACAGCTTACCTTGGAATTACAGCAGTGCAGGCAAGCATAAACTAATTCGAAACAATTGTTTGGGTCAAAATACGAAAAAAAGAAAAAAAAGCTAATATAATACGGTACCTTAAAGACTACTAACCCAGTAACATTAAAAAATTCAAGTGTCACGACTAGGTCTAAGCCACAAAAATAAAGGTAGCAAAAAAATTGGCGAAAATGAAACCCGACTGCATGCACTGAATCGCACATTAGATAAAGAATCGGTTTTGACCACTGGCATAAAGGTGCATTCTGAGTATTTATTGCTGTGAGTCATGGTCAAGGATTGACTCGAGTGCATAGCAGCCCTACTGGCACTTTTTTTAAATTTAACTTTCTAGCCATGATTTCTATCTGTTGTTGTTAGTGGAGGATTTTTTACCCTTCGTATATAGATCAATACTGCTATAGGTGTGGTGCACTTTAGAAACTAGTTAAACTGTCTCATCCAAACTTTCCCACAGTGTCCACCATCAGACAAATGTGGTATCGGCAGGTGATACGTGTAACGAGGAATGTACGGGAAAAAAAACCTGAGCAAAAAAAATGGTCATGTCTGCGAGCGACAGATGATTGTATATACATTAGTTCATTAGGACTATGCAATAGCCGAATGGCTCTTATCATTAGGACTAAAAAACCCATTTGGATCCACGGTACAAAAGGAGCCAAAAACCAGAGCGGAACAAAAAATATAGAGGACTTACACGACATGTACTATACCATCGCATTTGACAATACAATTCAATGTATCGTGGAAGATACGCGACAATTTGTAATAAAATTATGTAACGAAAATGAGATAAACAACATCTATTCGAAAATACATGTACGTTGTATACTGTATTCAAATTAACTTTTAGAAAACTTAATGCTTGGTTATTTCTGAAAACCATGGGCTATAAATTGGCTCATATTATGCAACAACTGTGAACTTCATGTAACAATTTTTTAACACGCGTCGCATCATGTTCCATTTATAAATTACTCCACCCGATTTTAAGTACTATATCCAACTTTAAAACTATAGATAATCTTCCAAAGTCTTGACCATCGTGAGTTTGCAGTATACGCCCGCTGACCATTAGGGCGCGAGGGTGAACAAAATGTTTGCTAATTTGGTTCACTTCATTCCAACTGTTTGGAGGATCGGGACAGCGCGCATCATGCCTATAGGGTTACTAAATGAGTGGACAGGTGGCAGTTTAGTTAATGGTCCGTAATACTGGAATGGCTGTTAATCCACCCACTTCTGCGTTTGAAATAAGAGCACGTAGCACGGCCATTTTTTCCCCCTAGCTTTCCATGCATCCCCGCACATATATATCCACCTGGCGAGGATAGGTCGCGACTACTAATTTGCTCATCATCATTATCCCAGAAAAGTCCTTGAAAAACAATTGCGTGCAAGAAACTATAAGAGCGAGCGAGCAACACTGGCCCCGTGTCCCGTCCACCCCTTAATTCACCGATCGAGCCCTGGGCCAAATGTTCTCGCACCCCAAATCCGTGCATTTCTTACCCCATCGCCTTATTAACGCTCCCCCCCCCTCCACCTTCAGCCTTATCAAAACTCGATCTAGAATGTGTTGTTTATATGGATTGACATTTTTTTCAACTTTCGCTTCTGCGCTTGCAATAACAGATCTATAACCTATCGTCGAGCGTAAAAAAGTAAAAAGAAATTAACATTAGCATCACGATGAATTCACGTTTTATGGTTTTAATCCGGAGCCTCCTCGAAGGACTCGGGCTATTAACGCCGATTCTCCACCAATAAAACTTATTGGTTGCATATAGAGACATTAAAGTCGCGTAATTAGGCAATTGGACGAAGCGCCGTAGCGAGACTCGCCTCGCGATCGATCCTTTATCTCACCTGCCGATACTTCTGTCCACCATTTGTACATGTATAGAACGAATTTTAAACGAAATAAATGTAATTTCTAACGATAACAAAGCTGCGGCGTATTATGACGTTTTAAATTCACTGAAATTCCTCGCATGGAAAATTGTAAACCGTGGAACCACATTAAGAAGAATTCGCTTTATACGAATTTCTGATAGTACGAACTCAATCTCAGTCCCCGTCCTATATAGGGTATGGACCAAAATGGTAATGTACACATTTTCGGCTTAAACGAATGAATTTTCGAGTTCCCGAGCATTCGCTCTATGTTACGTTAAAATAAACGTTAGATGTGAAATAAAGTACGCTATAACGGGGAATTCCACGATAAAAGTTGCAGCACCTTCCCATTCAATATATATATGTACATGTACATGTAAGTGCGGTAGGATTACATCCAAACTTCAATGAAACCGTGGTTCTAATTTTTGATGTCATGTTTGTGTCTAACTTCTGATAATATATAACTACGGTTTCAATGAAACAAATTTTGACATCCCTTAATGGAGATTCGTATTAACGAGGTTCGACTTCATTGTCAGGATTTTTGGATTTCATTTCGATAAGAAGTACGGTAACATTTTACTGGAAAAAATCAACTAAACTGTTACGATTCTACTAATCTCAAGCTTCATTGCATTTTTTTTGTCAAACTTTGAAATCCGTCTTGGTGCATTTTTTTTAAACTGAGTTCGAATGGGAAATTTGAGATTAAAAAAAACTAACCAGCTTGCATCGCTCGAAACCAGTAGCTTATCGGTTGGGGCAACAATGGTAATATAGGGGTGCCGGAAACTTTTGTCAAACTTTCTGGAATTGACACGTGATATATACATGTACATGTTCATACGAGCTGTCCCACGCAGCTTATCGCCTGGAAATTTCAATATTTCTGACAGAATGATCAGTTGGCCCGCTTTAAATGCATTAACCTTTCAAAAAAACTGTCTTGAGCAATAAAGTTAACATACTGACATTGTATACAATTAGACACTTTAGAAACTACAGTGCAGCTATACAAGTTATAATATCGAAATTGTGCATGATGAAGTTTTCGACTGAAATCAATGAGTATAGGTCTTTCAAGATGCATGGTACCTGTGGAAATTTAATTACACTGTATAGTTTTAGAGATACGCCCGTTTTCACAAATATTCACAATTTTTTTCTCTATACGAGAATATTTATTATACTAAATTATTTGTCCGCACGAAAACAAGAAATGTTCGTTTCATTACAAGTTCCTTATTTACATTATGCAAACTAGAAACCACCTCTTTCGTGAAATAAAGAGGCCGTCAAATAATTCTTAAAACAATGTAAATAATTGGGCAATTCAAAACGTTTTTGAGGCAAAATTTGCTGACAGTATATAAATCAGTCCTGTTATAACAAATAAATCGCAAATATCTGCAGTATAGGCCTATACATAATCAATCGTTAAAAGAGCTTTTTAAAATCTTGTGCAATTATTACCACGCATTGTAGGACATTGTTGTCATACATGTGTGGCAAGGATAGATCAAATCTTATACGAACAAGATTATACAATTCCGACCAATTCATACGATATAGAATCCATTTTGAAACACAATGGCGGACCTTAAGCTTAGCATTAATTTCGATGTATTTTGTCTCATTCTATCTATAGTCTCGAGTGAATGCCTTCAGTCCGGTTCCTCGGCGGAACCGCGAACGGACCTTGCTACCTTGCGAAGTGTGCGGTAAGGCGTTCGACCGGCCATCTTTGCTGAAACGTCACATGAGGACGCACACGGGCGAAAAGCCCCACGTGTGCGACGTGTGCGGCAAGGGATTCAGCACATCGAGTTCCCTTAACACCCACAGGAGGATCCATTCCGGAGAAAAGCCACACCAGTGCAATGTCTGCGGAAAGCGTTTCACGGCCAGTTCGAACCTCTACTATCACCGAATGACCCACAACAAGGTAAGGAAACAAAAATGGAATAAATCAATTGTGGAGGTATCATTTTTAGTAGCTTTTTTGCCAAAATTCACAAAATTAATCCTGGGCGTGTTGTGCCCTTTTCCGTAATATATGATACATGCGAATGTGGTAAAAAGGACGCAAACACCGCCATTTCATCTTTTTAAATTTTAAGAATGTAAAATTTTAGAATGCGTTGCATTTGTGAGTACAGTGAAATCCGCTTAATTCGATCATTGGTTTAACCGCGATTTTGATCGAAAAAAGCGACGAATGTCAAAAAACACGCTAAACATTGACCTTATTAAAAATATTTGCTGTCTGTTTTGAAAATACATTTATTTAACCGTATACTAGCTGGACGGCTTTGCACGGGCTGAAATTACCAATAGCGAAAAATGAACCAACTCAAAATTGTTTCGCGCGCGTTTGCGTTATTTAGACATGTGGCAATTTGATCGAATTACACGATGAGATGATCCAATTAAGTGGATTTTTAAACAGGGCAGTATAGGAAAAAAATCCGTTCTGTCAGAAGGTTTTGATCAAATAAAATGGCTGATCGGGTTAAGCGTGATCGAATTAAGCGGCTTCCACTGTAGTGCAGATTTTGGCACCGTTTGAAGAAAGTTCATCATCGGAGAACGCAGCTTACATGCAGCATGGCGTTGGGAACTTCGCGTATACTAAAATGGGGTTAATGGGGCACCCCACTCCAAATTACTTATTTAATTGTTTAGTTTATATATATGGACTGGCCACACACAAACAATCACGTGCATATGGACTGCTGTTGCACCGATGGTCATTAGGCCTATGGACAACACCGGTGGCTATGTCTCAAAACAATAAGGAGGAGAAAGGGGGCGCAACAGTTGCCGAAAATGGACAAAAAGTTGATTGCTTTTAGCATTGTGTGCACGCCATGCTTCCCCTCTAATAAATAAACACCGTGTGTAAATCGATGTTCTGCATACGAAGATCTGCGGCTCGTATTCGCACAAGAACTTCATATAAAATTGTGGGTCAAAGTTTTACATTCTTAAACTTGAACTTCTGTAATTAACTTTCCCCGTATGGCTTGGGTGCAAGTGTACTTATCGTCTGCTTAGAAATCTCCATGCTTTTTAGCGATTTTATATCTTCTTTTCAATATTTCGAAATAAAACGTTAACATAGTGTCTTGTTGAATTTCCCTTTAGAGATTCTAATAAAATCTCCTCGACCAATCATTACGCACTGAGGATTGTTTTTTTAGGATTATTTGGGGGACAAAATACATATATTAGGGGAAGTTTTCTGTAAACAAAAAAGTAATATTTAAATCCAGTTAAATTCTAGCTATATGTACCGAAAGCTTGAATAATTCCATGCATTCAGTATATTTGTTTCTTCCAATGGTCACTCGAGTACTGTATTTCGTTGCTAATGCAGAACATACCGTTTAAAGTGACCATGACAACCGTTTGCTTCGCTGATGCAACGCCTTCTGCGGTCTTATTGCTGAAAACAAAACTGCTCGCTCGAGTCATATCTACATGATGGAGAACTCGGCTGTGAGTCATGTGATTTATAAAGCATCTCGCCTTATAAATAGTTTATTCGAAACAAAGAAACCGCCAGCATTGGATTTAAGCCCAGGTCTAAAAAAATTTGGTGAAATTAATTAATGACGACAGGATATACGAACAGCCGTCCTATTTTTCTCAGGCCCACTTATTATTATTACCCGTCTATAGCACTATATTTGAAAGCCCTATAAAGAGTATAACATTTTCTTAGGCACACTAGTTTTTATGTAGAAATATGGGCAGCTGCGAAGTTTGTCCAATAGAGTGAGCATATACACACGCACCTATAAATAGGCTTATTTCAGTGAAATACATCACGTATATAGACGCCATATGCCATTGATAATCTAAAGAAGGACATGTAGTTTTACGCTAAAGTTTGACCGTAACTCGTCCATAGTTTCTTTTCAAAACGTGCAATGAACAGCCAGCCAATCGGGCAGGTGTTCGGCGCCCCTTACTTAAGCCTCCTCCCAGTAACGAGGAATTCTTGACTTGGCAGAACTATAGTGTAACTGCGAGTTTACCAACATCGCCACTATAACGGACAATGATAAAGGGTAAAACGGAAAAGTACTAATTGAGTACATGTATATACTATATATAATTACGGAGTTAATTTAAAGTGAATATCCGAATTAGTTTGGATATTTGTTCGTGGTTCACGACATGCACGCAGGACTGCATGCCCATAAAACACGCGTGAATGATTCATTCGAACAATGAAGAATGGCCTAGAAAAATGTACCTTTTTCATGTAATTTTCTCTAAAAATGCCTAATTCCTTTCTAATAAATGTGTAAAACATGTCTTAAAACTGAAGAAGACTGATTACACCATAAATGCATTGGATCACAGTAGAACCTTCAACTCTCCTTACACAACATATGGTCCTTATGACCCACGTTTGACCTCATGGCACTCGTCACACAATCTATAAATAGAACCACCATCATGTCGTCACGGTGACGAACAATTACAGCTCCTCCACCGGCCACATTACAGCAATATCCCCAAAATTTAAGTGAGGAAAATGTGTTGCGTTGAGCCAGAAAGGAGGGCCAAGAAGAGGAAATTGCCCACCCCAAACACCAAAAATTCACCTGTCAAGATACCCTTAAGCCTCCTTTTGCTTTTAATATACCCTCGCAGGTTAAGAGCCCTTTCCACCTTGATGAACAGAGACTGGCAAACAAAATGTAGCCTGCAGGACCCATTTAAGACTAATTCATTCAACTTTTTTTTTCATCTCCCACTTCAACAAATGAGGTCGACTGAAGCACAATTTCGTGTAATGAAAATTACCCGTGCCAATTGAAGTGACTGACAAGCAAAAAAATTGCGCTAAATGTATTCCTAATAAATACAGCGTATGGGCTGGTCCCGGCGTTATGCATATGCGAGTCATTAAATTGATTTCTAAAAAGAAAAAAAATGCAAATTCAGGTTATACAATTCGGTGAACATTTGTCAGCATATGCAAACCGCAAAAAATATTTTTGTGACACCGATGCAGCGTGGGGCCATATTTGTCATCGAGGATCGATAGATAATTAAGCATCCGTGGTCGTTTTATGTCAACACGTAATCGCATCAATCGATTCGATTGGCTAATAGATGATAGGGTCACACGTCACGTCACCGTGCACCGTGTGTCATTTCATTGGGTTTTTTTTGGCTGGATTCAGGATGTTTGGTGCGAATTGTGGTCCGAAACAAAAACTGAACGAGTAAAAAAAACTACACGCCTAAGTTGACAACAACGGAAATGCGTTTATTACATACTAGAGAGTCCACATCATCAATCCAGACAATTGTTACCCAGTCAAAAACTTTTGTATCACTGGCACAACTGCCATTCAAAACGAACTGAGAAAAAAGAGGAAATTAAACCTCATGCATTTATGCAGGAACATTTGGGGGGGGGGGGGGTGAAACATTGTTCGGCGAGTCCTGCTGGTATAACAAGAGACGTATCAGGATTAGCACAGTTGTATCATTTACATAAAGTACCCATGAGCTGAGATCTGAACCAAGTCTGAGAATGGTACGACTTCGAAAATCCTGAATATACATGTACATTCTCAAGCCATGAAAATGTAATTTTAAATGTTCAAAGTAAAAGGGATAGCACATTTATTTATTTCCAGTTGTGGTTGCTTTTAAATGAAGTTATGGGTGATGTTCGAGGTTGCTGCGGTTAATCCAATTCATAATTTGAGTTCATTATTGAGTGCTCTAATAAATATGCAGTACATTTAACGGATTGGAAAGTGTATTTGTATAGACATTTCTTTAGAGTCACCGTGGCTCATTGCACGGACATGTTGGGTTGACTTCATAAGACTTCAAACCACAAAATGTTCATTCATTTCAAGTTTTTTTTTATCACCGTCGATTTTTCATCATTTTAAATGTTTTGAGTGATATTTGCACGGTAATTCGCTATGGCATTTTCGCCTGTCACACGTTAACGTCTGTTTGAATAAGACGTTTCACGAAATACATGAATGAATGAAATTCCTTCGAGTTGTTTTTCAGCCTCTTTAAACGTGGGAGCCGACTAGAGTATGATATATATTTTTCGGAAATCCATAAAAAGGAAAATTTGACAATTTCTCAGGAGGTGCACGGTTTACCTTTTTTTTTTACCTCGTCTACATGCGTGCATACCTCGATTGCAGTGATAATAAGAAACATAAAATAACCGCAAAATGGACGCGAATTGAAAGGCCAAGAATTTCTGGTACTTTGAGGCTGCAGCGGAGCAATAATATTTATGGGTTCTGCTCTTGTGGCCAGAAGAAACCCAGTTTGTAAATCACTTGAGAAAGGGAATGGCCATTTGCTTCACACCCGCCTTCGAAAAATAAATTTCGACCGACATGCCACATCCAATTAAGACAAAATGAAAATTCCCCCTAAAAATGTAAGGAAAAATGCGCCGAAACATCTCTGCTACACTTACCTAGAAGGAGATTTACGTCAACAACGAAAAAAAGATGTAATTTTGGTGGGATTTTTTTTAATGCAAAATGTCATTCCGTCATGGCTTCTAGTTTTTAAAAACACCATTAAAGACAGATGAACATTTACTACATATACTGTATAGCAATTTGAAAACTATATGCTCCGGTAATTTGGATTTGTTAATTGAAGAAGAATATAGGAGCTAATATGGAATTTCAGAACATTTACCACATTGGTCAAAAACGTTTATTAAAACGGATGTAGGTCTACATGCATGTATACTGTGGTGGGGTAAGGGTGAAGGGATGAAAATGAATTTTATTTGGAAATCTGCAGTTTTCTAAAATTCGATAATTTTTTTTAAAGGTCTACATAACTTTTTTGCTTAGATAAATAACTTAATAAAAGCTGAATTATCGGTAAAAAAATGCATTTAAAAATCATTATGTTAATACAAAAAAAAATGGGGAAGAAAATTCTAGTACGACAATTGATTATCTTGGAAATTAACGTTTTTGTGAAAATATGTCTGCTTTTTCTAGTTAGACGGATGCATTCCTTTGGGAATGAAAATGTTTTCCATTTTTAAATTCTCTTAAGGCGTATATATAAAAAAGGGTTTTACTAGCTTTCAATGCATGGAGTTTGCATGGCAGTGTGGCGGTATACTTTCGCAAAAGCAGTTTTGTTTTTATAAGACATCACGACACGAGACAGTAGACACGGGTGTCCTTAGTTTAATCGTGAAATGTCGCATTACTTCATGCTTGTCAAATTGTCTGCTCAGTTGACCTTCCGCGTCGAAAAACACAAAAGCCTGACGTTTCGTAATTTTTTAAAAATAAAACATTATATTATACACGTATAGCGATGTAGAAATACTTTCGACTCAAAAAGGTGTACCCTTTATTTAAAATTAAAATAAAATCAATTGTACGTGTAGCGTTGGGCAAGGTAAACCACAATTTCTATTTCTAAGGGAACAATGTCATCAAATGTAATAGGACCTGGTTCATGTCTAAAATAAGCCAATGCGTACAATAATAAAAATCCATTAGCAGTTTACGTCTTTAAAACTTGGCTACAATGCGCCGAAAAAAATGTTGGACGCAGGAGTTACATTCGTGAGTGACTCACGCATGATGCAGAATACATCACAAACGACATTCTTGCTATTTAATTAAGTTATCGTGTCATTACATCTGGGGTTTAATTGGCTTAAAACTTCGCTCGTAAGACATCGTCGTCCTTTTTGATTTTTTCCCTGTTTTGAGGCATAACGCATTCGTCTTGCAAGTGTTGAAATACCGAACATAAATTTTTATTTTTTTTAACAATGGCACAGGTAGAGAGCTAACGTTTTTTGGTAATTGGCCTACCCATCTCATAAAAAATTATACATAAATAAAATAATAGCCGCGGCTGTTGAATTCCTTCAATCATTTGGTATATAATTGCCTTAGATTCCCCCAGTATAGATTCCATCTTGGATTTGTGCCACTCATTCCTATTTCTTTGGGGTCCACCTGTTTTTTTTCCATCGATGGAAGGAGGGGGGAAAGAGTGAGAGTGGGGTATAAGGGGGGAGCATAACAGGGGTCCCTCGAATCTCCGTATTTTGCCCATTATTGATGTCTGATTGGATACAGTACGTATATATAGCATTTTTGACTCGCTCTAGGCATTGTCTGTCTGCATTTGTTTTACTCCAAATCCCCCTTGTCCGAGATGCCATTAAGAATGCTATATATTTGAGAGGATCCTTTGATGTCCGCATGGGGTCCTCCCTAGGACATCTCTTCAATTTCATCGCAGCGTTGAAGCGTCATAGCCGTGTTTGGGACATGGGCCATTGAGTTGCGGACAAACGCTCGTATCGCATTGGCACTTGTCATAACATTGGATTCCGGGGTGTCCTACAGGCCTGAAAAATTGCAGCCAAGTCTGGCTTCTGTAATACCACGCGTTAACAACGTTGCCAAATGAAGTTTTCGATTGCCTCGAGTTGTTGATAAACTGAAGATTATAAAGCCAGAGATTAAAAATGCTGAGCTCGTCGACACTTACGAGACCCGGCACAACAACTTCCATTTGATTTGTCCGAATTAACACAAACTCACAAACTTAAAAATACGGATATAAATGTAAATAATTAGAATAGAAAAACAGTTGAAAAGTTTCTCGTAACGAGAGATTTGCTTTTACCATAGATAACCGCTGTAATTACAGCGATTGCTGCATGCAACGACGATGCTGTCATGCCGTGGCTGCGCAGTTTTTCGATACTATACACCAAACTAATTGTATTAATATAGATTTTGTTACTCATATATCGTTCGTTTTCGGCCGCTCGGTTCCAGAAAATTCGCAACCATTATTCAGATCGCTCTATAGTACCGTCTACACATCATCAAAAGTGTCCGATATGCCCGCGGCTTAAGAGTTTATAAGATATTTTCTGAGAAAATCTTCCCGATTATCTCCAGGTATTTTATTTCAAGCGTCGAGAACAAATGAGCAGTTTCCCCTCGGATAATCCTCGAGACATCACTCGTCCTTACGCTTGCAAGGACTGCATAATTTTATATCATTTGCTAGAGTGAATTTGATCCGAAAACGTTTTTGAAGGATTACGGAATATCATTTTCATCCACTTTGTCGTATTTTTTTCATCTAGCTCCCTAAACTGCTCTGGGTTACGTATATAGGATTGTGTTCGAGATGAAATATCAGTTTGTCAATGACGTTTGAGCGCAGTTCGAAAAGATGTACGAATCAGATAAGGAATATGAGAAATGTTAAATCATGACGTCAATTCCAGAGAAGTCACGTTACTTTAACCGGAATAAATGTAGTTCAATTTAATTGAACGCGGAAAAAACTTTTCCAAATACACTGTACTAATTAGGATACTTCGTTCCTACTTCTTATAGAAAATGTCTTCACCATTCGTTTAATTTTATTAAAACGAGGACGTTTTCCTTCAGGATTTCTGATTCTTTCCCTATAATATGCACCCTCTGCCTGCGTCATGAATGATTATATATATATAGGTGTAAGTGCAGATGTGCCTTGGAATCTATCTTTTCGGTGTTTTTTTGGGGCGTTAAAGGTGTTCCTATATATGAGTGTATCGAAGCGAGATAGTTAACTGGATTTATAGTTTTTCTCCATGATTTTGATTATCGGGGCATAAACAATGAAAATCTGTTAAAGAGCAGGTTTTTCTGAGCAGCACCTGCGACTTAATAAATGCGTGTGCCAAACGTGTATTTAAGGTGCCTTTTAGCCCCTTATAAATTAATTCGTTTCGGGAGTCATTCGATACTTTCGCAGTAACTTTATACTCAATTTTTTTATGTTCTCCATCATTTTTTACTTATAGGAAAAGCCTCACAAGTGCACCATGTGCTCCAAATCTTTTCCGACTCCGGGGGACCTCAAGAGCCACATGTACGTCCACAGCGGGTCATGGCCTTTCAAATGTCACATTTGCAATCGAGGTTTCAGCAAGCAAACGAATCTGAAAAACCACCTCTTCTTGCATACAGGTAAGAGACAAAATATGCAATAAAACATTTTCCAAAATATCCAAATTACTGTTACATATACGATGTTAAGTGTTATTAACGGCTTGAAAGCACGTGATATATACGAGTGTACCTATGCATGTCTACTTTAACGTTAAAACCAGCGAAACTGACTTTTTCAAATGTAAAACATACGGGAACATTCCATAATTATGGATCAAATGCTAACGGGTTTTACTTAGTAATGTTAAAAGAAACTTCATCTAAAATACGATCTCCACGAAAGAATTCAAATTCGAGGTATTGTTGAGGTGAAACCTCAATCAGAGGATTGGTTGAATTCAAACATCACAAAATAGTCAAGTTCCTATATATTACTCAAAGATCAAACTCCGCAAAAGCCTTAAAACGTGTTAACTCAACCGATGCATCTGAATTTAGGGTGTCTCAAGGAATTTTATTATAATATTCAAAGCAAACATTCTAAAAAAACAAAGGCCAATTTTTTGAAACTTTCCAAATGCCGTATATATAGAATGTATCTAGTTTCGAAGAGAGCAGACACTTAATTGGCAGAGGGAATTAAGTTAGAAAATAATTGGCCACGTTATAGCGATGTTGCACCGACCAGTTTTTAATTATTTCTCGTTAAGGCAGTTTATTATATGAAAACCATATCGCCTCGATAAGTGCACATAGTGAAACGTGTGTTATTAAGTCTTCGATTATGAGAAATTTTCCGAAAAACTTAATTATTGCCAATCTTCTCGAGGAGTTGGTTATCCTCTATAATGTTCTCTAATCCAATCTAGGGACTTCGTTTTCAAATGAACTATAGCTTAAGAGACCAATTTTATAGAGCGCGCTATCGCGGGGATATTAAGGTAGCTAGGGGGCGCTTAAAGGCTGTATAATAACACGCGAGCGGACAACATAATATCTCTCCCGAAATGTTGCGCTCAGCGAGTATGTAATTAACCGGATATGTCCCCAATCGCCGTACTACCCGTGGTATAATTAAATCACAATTATCTCCGATCGTCGATCGTTATGCGTGCTATCATTACGAAATATTTAAAAGTTTGGGTTAAGTTCAATGAGGCGCATGGCACGAAAATCTCCGCTCATCACTTTTTCACCCCCGTGTTATTAGCCCATTGGAAAACGTTTAATTGGGCGAGACAATTATATAAAATGGTCGGTGTAATTATTCGAGCATAACGCTCTGCAGCCGCGTGTTTATGTTTTCTACCCCTTGACTGCTTTCCCGTTACAGCGCGCCGTAATTATAGTCCACCAGCACACGTTTGCATTTCATTATTGGGAATTGCCAAATTTTACATAACCCAACATGCATGCAGTCACTCATTGAGTGGAGACTGTAGAACGGAGTCCCGTCCGCTGGTGTTAAAAAGCTTGTCAAACTGATGAACATCAGAGTTTCTTAATTTTTCTTTTGTAAATGAATCGTACGACGTTTCGCACATAATGCTGTCGTGTTGTCACAAAAAAGAACAGCCCGTTATGTTAATATGATGTTAACGCGGTATACACTCTATAAAGCCGGGTCCACACGCAATGTTTTGTCATCAGTTTTGCATGATCAGGAGATTGGGCCAAAAGACTGACAATGAAACACGTGTCCACACGATTCAAACTTTCGCTCAGTCTTGTGCTCAGTTGTTCCGAAATCGTCACATTATGTGCCCAAAAATTAAACAACTGAAGTTACCGGATACGTTGGAAATTTATTTCAGAACTGTTTAAAACCATGTATTGACAAACTATTTTCAAAAATAACTGCCAAACAATTTAAATGCTGTTACCCAACTACAGGGTGAGAATGTCACGTGATACTGGCTATAGTACGAATTTGCATACAAGGTCCATTGATGTGCGTCCAAAATGACCAAGCAAACACCTCGATATGCCCATCCTCTCATTAATCAAAAACATGAATTCTATTTGTACGGAAATTGAAAGGCCGGGTGTATCGTAGGTGTATAATTACAAGTATTTGAGCATAACGCTCTGCTGCGTGTCTTAAGCCGTGGACTGGTACCCGGTAGCAAGATACAAATATCAATTTTATGAAAGGTTACAAATGATTTGTTATCGCAACCTTGATGGGTAGTTATAATTAAAATTCGCTATTAAAAATTGATATATAGTTCGTTCATAACTGCATGCCATGTACAGAGCCGGAACATTACCCTCATACCCCTCCCGTTCTAAACTCAAGGTGGGTTTGGCTGGTCAAGAACGCTTCGAAATTGCGCGAGATTTCTGATTTAAAATGCGAATAGATGCAGCACTGGAACGTCGTAGACGAAATAGCCCCTCGAATTAAGGTGTGGAGCCGAAATTGATTCGACTCACGCTGAGTCCGTATAAATAATATCGCTTAAAATTGATCCTTCGGCCATTTCGAACAACGCTTGGAAATGCATTACGAACGGTCATTAAGAAAATGTTAAATTACCAAGTCCAGTAGCTGGCTGCCTTCACATTAAATGATTAACAATCATAACCGGGCTGGAAATCAACCAACCATTAGTCCGGGGGAACGTACTGTATAGAAATACTTTATAAAACAGCTTCCAAAAATTAAACAATCAATTAACAATATCCAACAAAAGGAAAATTCTATATTTTACAAATTCGTTCTTATGTCTCACAAATGATACATTTTAACCTTATTTAAATTTTAAAAATAAAATTTAATTCAGTCAAAAATTAAACGTGGAAATTTATTTCTCCAATTCCCACCCTCCTCCTGCAATTGAAACCAACATGTCTCAGATATATCTATTCGCTTTGTACTGAAGCTACATAATTAGAGAATCCACGAAGCATGCAATATATTCGCTACAATGTCACCGTAAAAGTCAGGGGTCATGCATAAACCACGTCCGTAAACACAGCGGGTATACATAGTCAAAATTGCGAAGTTTTCGAACTTGGAATTAGAGGTGTCCTAGATATCATAGCCTGCAGAAAGCTACATAGTTGTTACAAGCGCCTGCATGGTTGTTTTGCCGATGACCAAAATCACCCTGTTCGTCGAAAACACGATCATTCATAAACATACTCAAAGTAACTAAATAACAAATGCACGATTGGTTTTCTATGAAATAAATGTTCACCAAATTATGACCAACCTCGTTTCATTAAACTGCAATTGGGTAAACAAGACCTGAAATCATTAATAAAGTATTCCTGATACTCAGAAACCTCGGCGGATTAACGAGAGAAAAAAAATGTTGAGCGGATTAGCTAAACATGAAAATCCCGCTGCCCCTGGCGGACTTGTGGTACAATACTCAAGCGGCAACCCTTTGAGCCTACGTTTCATTTTCCATTAATATTAATGCGGATGAAATTGCGATTTGCTTTGCAAAGGCGCGGATTTCTCGAGGCTTAAAAAAGTCTCCCCTCGTCCAAATACTTTCCGAAATTAATTATCGAAAGGAGGTAGCGAGAAGCGCCATAAATCTGCGCTTGGCGCGCTGACGTCCATCAGTTAAAATTAGGCAACCAGCGCCACGGTACAGCCACTTTGAATATATCAGCATAAGCGCTAATCATAGTGTAGGACGAGATTACGAGGTGAAAAGTCATCGAATCAGGCCACCAGCATTTCGTACATTTCGTTCATTTGGGAAACGATAGTTACGCAACTGTGGCGCGTTTCAACACCAGGGAGTGTTGAAAACCAAACGAGCAAAAAAGAACAACAACGCGCAGCTCCCCTGGTATTAAAAACAGGAAGCTTCACCTGTGGGCTAAAGCACGCTTTGACTCCTCATTAAGTCGAGTTTTCATTTAAACTCACCAGAAATAAGCGAAACTTAATGTACAAGAATCATGTAGCATTGAATTGAAATTTCAACACAATTTCAGCTTATTATGCCAATCGTGATTTTAGGACGTTTTAATTGTTCTTAAACCATCATCGTCTGGAAACATGATTTCTGTCTGTCACACATTTGCACGAATTTCCCCATTTTTAAACGTTACGAACACGCACACGTGACATTGCGATATTCCGACCTTGTCCCTATACGATGTTAATTTCAAAACTCTGTAGCCTAACTCAAAAGACAATTGGACATGAACGAAAATAACGCCCCAGACGCTGACTTGGACTTACGTGTACTTAAAAAATTAAGTATTTTAAACGTTCGTATACTCATAAATATATTAAGACCTCGAAAATTAGACAAACATAAAAAGATAGTATCAATGAGTCTACTGCCAATTGGATGGAAGTATAATCGCTGTGAATGCTATGAAAATGCAATTTACTTGCACGTCAACGCGCGTCATAGTTAGTCATCGAAGATATCAATTGGTAAACAACTAAAAAAGTGGCTTATTTTACATAACGCAACTTCTGTGTTTTGGGCATCTGGGAAAAACCCCGAATTAATTTAAGGCTGAAGAAAAAAAATCTTGCTGACGTTTTCCGGCCAATGATGATCGTATTCATGTCTAAGAGTGGGAGCAGGGTGAAGCTTATTCCAGTCGCTTGCTAACCGATTTCGAACCAGTGTCGCTTAGTGGTATTGCAGACGCATATATACCACTAAGCAGGCCCTCTGAGAGGAATTATTTCTGGGAGTGCAATGTTTCTTCCGGGCCCCTTCCCTTCTCTATTTTTTTGGAAACATTGCCAACATTTTCTCAATAGGGCTTAACAATTTTTTTAATATTTTAAAATATTCACACTTTACAATTTTTGAAAATTTTGCAAATTTGTCCTTGGAAAAGGTTGGAAATTGTAAAAGTTTATATTTGGAAAAAATTGTAAAAAAAAAAAAAAATATGTAATGTCCGCTCTAAGCACGAATGCTAAGAAGGCAGCCAACGAGAGAGCGATAGAGCAAAAAATAGAGGTTTAATACAACGCTCGAACAAATAGTTAACAAATACGGTAGTTTAAGTTTCGGAATAATTTGCAAATTGTTCTTGTAAAAAGTTGAAATTTTTATAAATTTTAATCGAAACTAAAAAGTTCTGGGCGGCCGGGCCCCCTGATCTATACTCCGGGCCCAGGAGCAATGCTCCCTCTGCACCACTCTCTCCCTGGGCCTGCCATTAAGCGACACTGGTTATCAGCTACAAGAAACAAGCTTCACCCTGCTCCCACCCTAATTCCTGATGATTTTTCTAAGCTTTAGACGCGATTTTCCCAATATTTATTTATTAAATACATTTTCATTGATTTCCAAGCACGTTGCACTGACTAAAAGGCCTTGTCTCCATTCCGAGTAGTTTATAATTAAAAGTTTAAATAAAAGCACGCGGTCAATATCACATCACGAGTTATGTATCCTACATGTTGAAACAAGTTCATTATGTTAATGTGGTTATTCAATTTTAAGATGATAAAGAATCACTTATAAATTTATGGATATTGATTAAATTGTTAGATTTCCCCACACTGATAGATAATGTAATACATAATTTATATACACATCTTATTTTTTTGAGATCGATTTCTGTATCGAGAACATTGATCAAGAGTGTAAGCTTAATTAGTATAATAAAAAACCCAGCTCACTTAAGGCATGAACACACCAGGTAATTTTTTGCCGAATTTCAGGTAATTTCAGGCTTGTCCAAAATCACGTGACTGCAAAGTAATGATCGATTTTTACGATTGTTATAACACAAAAATATGGTTTAATTATTTTCCATTTGGCATTTTAATTTTTTTTTTAATTTTCAGGTTTAGTCTAATAAAACTGCACCAAATGTGTAAAAATTACCTTGTCTATAATCACCCGTAGAATATGAGAAAACCATATCCAGGGCTGTATTTGGTACAATTTAACTCGAAGCATTTTTATAGGAATGGAATTAAAAATCATTAGTATTTACTATTATGTAAAATAAGCCACGGTATAATACGTCGGTATTGCATGGAGTGGCGGACAAATATTCATTACAGTAATATATCGCGTGACTGTATCCAACTAGATTGTAAATGTAATCTGAATCCATGGCAGAGATGAAAGCAAAAAAAGAATAGAAGAGACATGCACTAGATAAAGGGGTATAGAGCAAATGCCAGTCATAAGCGCCCTCTGTCTGTCTCACCTGGACATTTTTTTGTAGTTTTTCATTTCCATAATGCCTATAGATATCAACCTTGAAATTAAGCTCTTAGGATTGACAGAACCGCACATAATCCGATTAGCGCTTAAAATGCAAATGTTTATTACGCAATTGTTATGTACACCAAAATGGCCGATGAAAAATCGACGCGATTAGATATGTGGTTACGATAAGATTTAAACAACATCACAGAAATGTCTACTTTCGTTGCCATGCAGTCATGAAGAACAAGAACTTTTCTGTTTTGTGTTAACAAACTTTAAACATTATGATTGCATCAGTTACGGTAGTTGAAAAATCCGCGAAATGTGAATCTACCCACAGTATATACGTAATACCAGTATGGTCACTCCGCGCATTCATCATGTCCATATTCGCAGCGCCGACTAGCGACCAGTACCCAAGACTATCTTTGAGAAAAAAATGTGCAGCAGACGACAAAAAATAGCGGCGTCTGCTTTATCAAAATGCATTTATCGCTATCACTCCTATCAAACCGATTGCTGTATACTTAGCCAATTGGGCAGTATTGTGCATCCTTGGGGATCACATCCCATCGGATTGTTTTGGGTCCAACCGCCGTATCAATTCTTGCGCTGCAGTCGTATTTTCTGGACATGGGAACATGATAGGTGCCGACACGGAGTGACCATACTACATGATACTAGTGGTATTACGTACTGTATACTGTACGTCTGCTTTATATAAAACCTTTCTATAAAACCTTTTCACTTTGCGTCCCTATATTATCTTGCAGTGTATACAGTAATTAAGTTATGTTGGGTCATTCTTAGAGGGGAAATTTAGTGGATTTTGTTTAAAAACGAAAGATGCCATGGGAAATGAAATGTTAAAAAATAAAATAAAAAAAATTAAAAAAAGCAGGTCGTGTCTAATTACGAAATTCCAACCAAAAATGGAAGTAAAATTTTCTCATTAATACGTCCCGATGACCAGTAATTAATATCGTGCATTGCTAATTAGTGAACTAAACAAAGAAATTAAGTATGCTTCTGTCAACATTAACAACTTTCGTAATTAGTCTATGTAATTGATGTGATGCCATTCTCTTTTTTTTATGAAAAAATGCTACAATTCTATAAATTACTCTCTAAAAAAACATACAAGCTATAGCTTATTAGAATTGACAACAACAAAACTATGCATGTATAAGTAAACACTATAGGTTAATTTCATTAAAACCTACAAAAAGCTTCTAATTAACATTTCGACATGTACATTTATACATGTACTGTATGTAGGTAGCTTCGCTGCAGTGCAACACTGTGCTGCAGCGCAGCAACCATTTAGTGTGTTTATTTTAACTATACAGTGTTCAAAACATAACTTAAAATAATTTCCAATAAGACGAAAGCAGTTGAATTCATACAAATAGACCTATTATCTTCGTTTTCCTAATTGGACATTTTGTCCTACATGTTACGTTAAAAAGGTATAGCACCGGTTTCCTTGAAAAAATGGCCTTAGGTATAAAATGTATATACCAACATCAGCGGAGCTTCATATTTTCTAATTAAGGGAAAAAAAGGGATGGTCCAGGCTGTAGTTCCACCCTGTATTTAATTTCGTCGTTTTGCCAAAGGATTTTATCGGATAAAACAAACATCAAAATAACATATTTAAACAAGTTGGATACATCTGAAAATGCAACCACTGTCCGGAGACGGAATTTCCGCAGTATGAAATGGGCTGCGGTTAATTACATCTTTTGATTTAGACACGAAAACTACAATTTAACAACAATTAAAAAAATAATCAAAATTAACAGAAGTATATTTCACTGATTCAATCGTTAATTTATGCAGGTTTCGAACTTGCAACTCATTCAGAAATTAGTAAGTCGAGGAAAAAATGGCGGAAATCTCCGTCCTATAAAGTATTGGGCCTACAAGTATATGACAATTGTTCAATTTATCGCGAAGTCATTTGTCAAATCCAAAAATTACAATTTTGCCTATATTCTGAATAATATCAATGTCCAGTGAGCATTTTACGTGTCATACATTAATACAAAAAAAAATCTCGCAGTTTCGTATGTGCACTGGTTAGGACTTTTCCCTTTTCACTGCGCAATTTATAATTATGTTTTTTGGAATTTTAATTTAATTACGAGCATCGTTAATGGATCAAATTGAATGGGTGCTATATAGGTTCACCTTCGCGTCATTATGACCCGGTGAAATAGGAGATGCCAGGTAATAAATACGCTACCGCTTAACGTAGGCCTATATATTTAACAATATACATTT
This sequence comes from Ommatoiulus sabulosus, assembly GCA_034697705.1. NCBI lineage: Eukaryota > Metazoa > Arthropoda > Diplopoda > Julida > Julidae > Ommatoiulus > Ommatoiulus sabulosus. The sequence goes on along the minus strand of JAQGAO010000320.1, from coordinate 8,818 downwards.
TTGACCAAGAAAAAAATTCCTAATTTTTTTTCAGTTAACGGCGGCACGTCTTTAAATTGGGATCTCATTAAAAACAATTGTCACTGCCTTCGCAGTTTTTATTTCAAAAGAAGACTGGCATGATCCACTCTTTGCTCTTATTGTCCGGTCCCTTATCTCTTATTGGCAACAATAAAAATAAAGGACATTTTTCTTCGTAATTATGTCGCTCTTGAAATCGCTGACCTAAAAAAACCGCAATAGATGAGCAGCACCAATGCCCCGATAACTAGATGCATTTAATGGCCCTGAATCCAACTTATTAATTTTCCTTAAAATAAGGCTAAAGATGAGACTGTCATTTCTCATCTTGTATATATCAAGATTGTATCGCGTGTTTCTTTTAACAGGTTGTTCTGAAAGCCGCGTTTCCCCGGTTAGTTTTTTTATAATGGGCCACGTGAATAAAAATTGGCAGAAAATTTAACAATCGATTTAACTATCCATGCTTTGGAATTAAACATTTGCTGAAATCTTTGACTAAAGATTTGTTATCCATTGGAGAAATCACATTTTTAGAATGACAACTCGAATTGAAGGAATTAATGACAGCGTCGGGTCTTCCTGCTCGAAACTATCTCACTAGGTCACAATCAAAATAATCGTTCCAATATTTTTTGACTTAGTTTCAATAAATTGCTTATAAATATGTGTTTGGTATTCATAAATAATTGAGGAAAAAAGAGTTTAGGCAAATGTCGCCATGTCAACCTTAACTAAATCGAAATAAATCTACTAGATCTTGCATGCAGGGGTCAATTAAAAATTCAAACTATGCTATAATAAGTGATTTCTCCTTGATCTATCAAACAAATTCAAACCGGCAATAAATTCTTTGAAAATTTATACAAAAGCGCGATCGCAGTGTCGGGACTACGCCTAAATCGATATTTGATTTAGTAAAGAAAACAGCGTATTTTACTTCAAAAATTTGTATTTGTATATCGAGTGGTCAAACATTAATTACGATAACAGCAGATAAATCCGTTGGCAGACCTACATATCGAACAGATATAAAGGCATGAATATTTATGTAGTGAGCGATCAGTAACTGGTTTTCGAGGATTTATTACAAATTGATAAACGTCTGCAATTCTAAAATTAATTTTGAAAAATTTGGGAACAGCTGAGCGACGAATAAAATTGAGAACAAGCTACGAACTATAACTCTCCTTTTTTGTAGAAAAACCTCAACTTTTTACGAATAACGAGCATGCGGGATAACATGCTCAGTTTCATGCGACGCCATGGCTAACATTTGTCATTAAATATCACTGGACAAGACCTTGTTATTATAATTGCCCATAGGAATTATTTGAAGATTCTTAAAAGGTATAAAAGCTGACATGAACCAATAAAACCTTTTACAGCACGTACGAGTTCATTTTATTCTTAAACCCCAAAATATATTTGTATGTTCGAGTGAAACGTACTGAACGTAATAAACACTGTATATATATACGCACCAACGTGTTACAATAGGGGAACTCAAGAATGTAGTTCCACAACAGCAGTTGTGGCAGTAGCTAAGTGGTAGCCAATAGGAATGCCGGATTTTGTGTGACAGATGCAAACGCATTTATAGGCATTCTTATTGGTTTCCAAATACATGTAGCTACTGCCACAACTGCTGGTGTGGAACTACATTCTTGAGTTTCGCTGTAATATACAGTTGTACGAAAAGCATTTAATGTAGATGACGCTGCATGGGATTTGGCCGCCAGGGGCCTATTGTTTCGTTTTTTGAGCGAAGGCCTTAACGTTATAACGGTCTTTCCGTTGATACATGTAGATGGAATAGAGCATAACTTTGCAATTAAAGCAACAACAGAAAAAAAACGGGCCGAGGTTTTGTTAATTCTGCGAGTCGCTACAGCTATAGTTCAGTCGAGCAAAACCATCGTAATAAAACACCTTCACTAATTCGCTCGAAAGACGTTTCGTACCATTAAATCCAATGAATACTGTATGTCAGTAGGTATAGTGCACACTCGAGGTGGTGCATTACTATTTCGGCAACTCATCCGATAAGTTACCAATCGTTGAACTAGTTTTCCATCCATTATCTTCGTCCTTTCTCCGCGAACCAACTGTTTGCATTGAAAAGCGAGAGCGAACACAGGTGCTGCATTGACATCTGCACCTCGTTGCGTTTACACAATAAACCGAAATTTAGTTTGGCTCGCTGATGATCGCGAAATGTAAAGAAAACCGCTTTTACATCTGTTGGGGTAAAAATAAAAAAAAAGTCGTCTAAACTGCATGTTTTCTATAGGCTTGGCTGGGCACTTTTTAGGATAATTCAATGACACATTTCATGGGAACTGGGTAAATTATTGTATTCTTACTGGTTTTGTACGCGCATTTCAAAGGTCCGAGCTCAGACTAAAACAAAAAACAACCCGAAAAAACAAAAACAGTGGGTTGATATATTTTCACCTGCACGGCAAACAGGATACCGCGCAGCTTTTACTTACAAAAATATAATAAAAACATGGAAATGAACCAAAAAAGATTTAAGAAAAAAATGGCGAGGTTTATTTACGCACAATAGGGATCTAAAACTTTCCCATTTGAAACTGTGATAACAAAACCGATCGTTAATGCTTTGTTTCACGCCGTGATAAAACTACATTATTGGATTCTCATAATCACCCACTTATATTATCACACTTATCACAATGTCGGAGGAACTACATTTCTATCGATTCTATACAACGCATTTATGTGTCGATGATAATTAGCGATGCAAAAGCCTCAGGATAAAAACTGAGCATTTTTCAAAATTGAGAGGGTGCATCACGCGAATATTATATGGTACACGGGTACAGTGATGAAAACCTGTCAAGGGTGGTTATGTAATGAAATCCTTTAGAAATGGTTCGATACGTTGTTAGAAATCTATAAAGCGCCGCGCCGGTAGAATCGCATAAAAACCTATTTATGGTATACGAACCGTGATCATGCGGTGAAGCCCAACTTCCATCTCTTAAGTTTTAACTTTCGAAAAAAAGTCTTGAACATACCGAAACACGAGTTACCAAACTTTTTAGCTTATACTCTTATCAAGAATCTAAACGAAACATAATTCATTTAGGTACGAATAGTAAAGCATCCCAATTGTTAATTTATTTTCTGATGAGTTAATACTACAATGTATAAAGACGTGATACTTTGAGTTTATAACATTTTGCTCAATTCTTCCTTTTAGACCAAAACAATGCTAATTTACGTATTAATAAGGATACTTTATTTTCTAGGTGATAAACCTCACGTTTGCGAATTATGCAACAAAAGGTTTGCTTTGGCCTGCAATTTGAGAGCTCACATGAAAACTCACGAAGGTACGTCAATCTTTGTTTACGGGTATTAAACAAACTGCGTAAGTCAGAAGTCGGGTATAGTATAGTGTTCTGAGGACACTGTGTTTTAGAAGACAAGAGTTCGTAAATCAAACGCCAGTTTAATATGGTCGTATGAACCAAATTAGAATGAAACAACCAATCCAACCCAGCAGTTCACCCAGCATCCCCATTCACATAGGGCTTGACCTTTAACTCGAATCTTGTTCATTATTACAGATGATCCCCAGGAAGAATGCATTAAATGCAACCGTTATTTCCTGTCGTCCAGCAACCTGCTCATCCATGGCTACTGCGGCAACTGTTACTTGAGCAACCAGGGCATCCCTTTGATCGTGCCCAAGACACACATGGAAATCGGTAGCGAGGACATCTCCATCGCTGACCTAAGCGACAATGACGCCGAGGACAACTCCAAGCTGGACACGTCGGACACGTCCAGTTCGCAACACACCAATGAGAACTGGCCGTCGCCAAACTGCCCATCGGAGGAGCAGTCCTGCTCAAACAGTCCGCCGCTGGTGCTGGCGTCGACCAGCGACGATTACACCATGATCGAAAACGTCACGTGATCTTATAGACGACTACGTAACCTTTGGCCTCAAATCAGCGCGGACAGTGTGGCCAAACAGAGCGTGACAATGTCAGTCGCCCCGCTTCGAGTGCCATCTCAAGAACCTCCAAAAACATTGTGCCAGGGTGTTTGTTGTTCCGAGGGCGCATTTTTAAATGTCGGTTAACCGCGTTGGCAACTAAGTCAAGAAGCCAAGGATGATAACTGTACAATGGACTCAAAAATGTTTCTGAAGAGGAAACGTGTAGTCGTGACAATTCTTGTGCCTTTAATAACTTAATTCAGAGGGAGAACGGTAGCTTAATTAGCTCTAATGCCATAGGTGGAATTAGTTAGGTGAAACGCCATTGACAGTGTAGCGTTATTCAACGCCTTCGCAGCTCCGTTATTAGACGGTAACGCTAAGTTAACGGTGTTCATGCAGTGTTTGAAGTGGTGCGCAATATACAGTATATAGATCAGTCCTGCGTTGTCAGGATTCAAGGTGGTGCCAATGAGTGTTTTCAGCCAACTCAAGTAATCGAGAATGCGTGCATCCAAAATTGCCAAAATACCCGACTATTCAAAATAATCGGGTAATTTGATGCCGTTCTTTGTGTTGTAAGCGAGACAATGAAAGAGCCAAGTTTTTGGTTCTGCTTTTGTCCTTTTCCATACCTGATATTGCTATGTACAAAACACATTTTTTCTGATGAAGATTACGAAGTTAGGTATTGGAATTGACAGATTTGGCGTAACTCGATACAATTCACGTTATCGAAAAGTCAGTATATCCAATATTTGTTTATAGTCACTGTTAATGGTTTGTTTAAAGTAAAAAAAAATGTCCTCCATGGAGCGAAAGTAGTTGAAAGAACAGAAGCTCAATTCTAAGAATAAGGGTTTGAGTTATGGAGTACTAGCTGGAAGGCCCGCATTGCCCGGGCTATACTTACTGAATAGCGACGAAAGAGTTACGAATCATGTAAAACTTTTTGCCGTTACTAAGGGGCCAATGCCCAGTCCGCATTGTGTCCGGTCAATCAAGACGTCCTTTTTGAATGGCCCCTAAGCCACAAACATACCCAGCCACATCTCTTTTATATATATATATATAGATAGAAGAAGAAGATATGCTCAACCTTGACTATAGAAAACCTGAAGGATGCAGGCGCCCCGTTAAAATTAGTTTACATATTTTTCAAAATCACACAATAACAGCATATTAATGTACGTTATTCATGCATTTTCATGTTTATAAAATGTATACTTTTCATAGTTGTAACATGAATTATAGATACGGCAAAAAATCCTTATACCACAATTTACACAAAATGCACATATTATATGCATTTGAGCAATCGCATCAATTCGTCCATGTTATTCCAAATACAAACTCTTTAATTTAATTCTGATCGCACCGTGCCAATGGACGAGTTCAATTACTTTAATGTCGAAAAAGGAACTCATTATAGTGTATTTTCTCTTCAAGATATGAAAATCGTATTAACATTTCACCAATAAATAATCGCACGTTAGATGAAAATCTTCATGAGCATGGTAAAAAATAACGTCACGGAAACGAATCCGTTAGTGTCTTAATTGCGTTTGAGACTTGGACAGTTTTCCCCGAATTTACGCATTAATATATATCCTTTTAAATTGGATTTTAAACAGTCATTGACATTTTAATCTGCGTTTATAAATTAATAAATAGAAAGCAACTTGCAGATGGCGTATCAGAGGGGAGTTGCTGTCATGGCGGATAGGAATGATTCACCTTCTTGCCTTGGGTAGAAAAAATAAAAGATATCGTTTAATATTTTTTTCAAGTTCAGTAATAACCTAGTTTAGAAACAAAAACTATATACGCAGTCAGGATGTCTCGTTAATTTACCGAGTAATTTAGCTACAAATTTGAACGTCTTTGTCAGCAGCACTATTACAGTATATAGTTTCAGCATAAATTGTTCAACTCAAAATAGACAAAAAAAATGTCGAGCCAAATCTCACTGTAAACCTTTTAGGTTAGTTGTTTATTGTTTTAATGCAGAGTTCCGATGACAGATGGTCAACGAAGTTTCGTTAATTAAAAAGTTGCATTATACGAGGGGACAAACGGAAAATTCAAATTTATACGCATAGCATATCCGCGATACAAATCCCGTCAACGTCATCGTAATAAATTAATTTGTCACGAATACATCATTAAAAAAAACAGTTCCAAATTTAAAATGTGAATATACTTATACAAATAAATATTACGGGACGATTTCAAAATGTAACGCTGAAAACATGCCTACAGGTATAATAGAATCGGTGTTCATTATGATGCTATTTCAAAAGTAACACGTGACATGACATGCCGTGTGAATATGCAAGGATTTGCTCATGAATATGTTTTAAAAACATTACATTTTGGCATTATCATTTTAAATTAATATAAGTACATGTACGTGATCGCAAAAGCATTGCCGATCATGTTTTAAAGAAATATACTTTAACAATAGTATATACATGTATACAAACTCGACATGGTTCGTTTATGTGACTTTTATCATCTATTCAGAAATCTAATATAAATGACATGTATTTAAGTGTAAAATTGCAATAAACATTCCAAGAGTACAGCTTATGAGTAGTACACAAGTAATGTGTATAATTTACCTAAGTTATGTATTTTACTTGCATAAGGGATATGACAGGTTTCTACGTGAATTAATTTAATTTTCGTTACTTATTTTTGGATATTTGGGTGATTATTCTCCAGTGGGAAATTAGTTCTATACCTATGTATCTTAGTATGAGTCTTGTGTGCTAATTTTCCATTGGAAATATATACATACATAAACAGGGACATTCAAGTGCAATTCTACGGATACGAGTACGAAGTGTAATAATCAAAACCAAATAATTTGTATATTTTCATTTTTTACTTGCTCAGAAAGTGTATATTAAGTCTTTGAATTGAAAACTGCGTAATTTGTGTCATAATTTACTCATTTATGTTGCGTGTATCGTTGTATTATTCAAACTGAATGCAATAATTAAGCATGCCTAAACTTAATTGCCCGATAACACTATCTTTTTTTTCTATTTGCGCTCATTTTTGTGATCATATAAAACATGGGTTGTGCATCTTTAATAAATTATGTGAAATACCTAAATCATTTTCATTTTTAAAAATTAACTTATACTTAACTATCTATAGACATAGACGTATACTACATGTACACTTATTCCGTGCACACTATTGCACATAGTGTAGTCTTTAAGTCGGATCCAAAACTAAAAACCACAAATTCCAAACTTTCAACGTGAACAAATTAAAAAAAAAGTAATACAAACTAGTTTTGCAAAACCTGAGTGTACACACTGCAACAAACCATATTGACAAAGCTCAGCAGACGACAGAGGATACAGACTTCAAAACAAGATGGATACGATATGCTAATGTCTGCAGTATCATCGATATCGTGCAGTCGAAGCGTTGATAGCAGCGCCACCTCCAAAAAGTTTGGCTATTTCCCTTAGTTTGCTATGCCAATTTTTTCGTTTCCACAAACCAGAAAAGTTTCAAGTTTGGAGTTAATTTTTAGTATTGGTTTGGTGATAGTGTGTATACCAGACTTTTACGTTGCATTTTTCAGATTTTTAAATACATTTGCATTTTTCACGAAGTTATAGTTTTGGTTGGTTGGTTGGAGGGGAGGGTTTTAGGGCGCAAGGAGTTAGTTTTTATTTGGAACTAAACGTATTTATTTTAGGCTATCTTGAAGTACATGTACGTGTATAATGTACTGTATATTTGTAGGTTATAGCTAAATGCATGCTAGACACTATTCACATTGATGTACAGAGTGTCACGACATCTTTTGGGGGAAAACTGTGTCACGTGCATACCCTGCATGTTAATTAATGACCTATTAAACAAGCGTTGTCTCTATTAATTGTACACCATAAACATGGCTCAAATTAATCACATTTAGGGCATTTTTGCACTAAATATGTTCGTGCATATTAAAGCCCTGAAGTGTACCCCAATAAAAATCAATCGGATAAACGTTTGACACTATCAAGAAAGGCCAGTTATTACAAACAATGAAAAAATTATCAGTCGATGATTTATAAAACAGTGAATTAACAGCACATAGAACTGAAAATAACTCCTTATAAACTGCTCATTTGACAATTTAGCTGCAGTTTCCTGAACTGTTGATTTAATGTCTATGCAGTGATTGAAAAGATAATTGAAGATGTAATTAACCCTTTCGGCCTAAATTTATTTTAATTGGCTTACTATTCGGGCATATCCATTAATCGGGTCAGAGGGGAGGGGAAAGGAAACAATTAAGATAACTAAGGGCATATGTACATTTCTTCATTATCTTCAATCTTTCACAATGCCATAAAACTTGCATAAAATCTATAAAGTTTTACTGCAGCCTTCAGGCTTCCCTTTACAAAAATTTTCTTTCAATTATTTAATTACCACAACAGCGATGTCATAAAATGTCCTAAATTCCGCCACGTAAAGTTTTTCCTCGGAAGTGGACAACCAAAAACAATATCCCCGTCCATGCAACATATATAGTCACATGTGTACATGTGCCAAGGAGAAGTCGGACGAAATGAACGCGAGGTGGCAGCACAAATAAGGTTTACTTGTGCTGAATAAGGCAGAACAATAATCTCGCCGCTAGTGAATAATTTTCCAGAAGTGGGGTAAATTTTACAATCAGAAATGCCAACTTTGGGCAATTACAACGAGCAAGGTGGCTAAGATGTTAACATTCTCGCCTCGCATTCGGTAGACCCAGGTTCGCTTCCCGGGTCGGCTATCCTCGATTGTGGTTTTTCATGG
>JAQGAO010000319.1:0-38273 GCA_034697705.1 Ommatoiulus sabulosus | reverse complement strand
TACGGTGGCAGCTTAGATATACTAACGCCCAACGATAGGATGCGATACGATCGTATGGTAGGCGACGTGTCACTCGCTTGACATAGGAAAAGCTACCCACAGGGTTGCACAAAATTGCCCGATTGGCTAAGTGTATAGTCGGCACATTTCATGTCCCCCCTGTCGTGTACTGTACTGTACATTTCGTGTACATGTACTGTGGTCACGTGTGCAAAATTAGCATTAATTGGTTTAAAAACAGCGATGACTTTGAGTGAATTTTAGGCCAGCGAGCGTGTCGATTTCGCACACGTGATTTCACGATGGCCAAAAGTGCAATTCGCAAAGCTCATATCCGAGTACCCATAATTGAGAACTCGGTTAATATTTTTTAGTATTTTTTTCCTATTTATTTATTCGTGCGTTTTGTACATCGCAATCTTACGTTCGCATAATTTGAACAGCGTGTGCCACGTAATAGAACTGCTATTGGCAGTATATGCAAAACTCTGCTGCACTGCGATAAATTCTGCGAAAAAAATCTCCTCGCTTATCGGTGCACTGCACTGCCGTAACTGCGAGTTGAAACGCAGACTGCAGCGCTTCTGCCTCAGTAGACGTTCGCCTTTTAACTTCGTAATTATTTCCGAGCAAAAGTTTTCTTGACAGGCTAGGCCCTGAGGGATCCCTGCCTAATTTTCACCGTTGATCCAACGTTCATCGTTCCTTTTGTCAGGTGAAGATCGAAGTTTAACTCGCATGGACAAACACACGCATTTAATATGCACGCACGCAGCTTGCATCCGGCAAATCTTGCCTCCTGAAATTGGAAGAGGTGGCGCTGTTCCGGGTACACATCTTAAAACACTTCGCCATGCAAAAATCCAATTTTGTTTTTCTTTCAAAAAATCTATTCGAGGGCTAGCTGCAGATTCAGCGGGGGCAATTTCTGATCAGAACGGACCAACACGTACGCACCACCGCCACTAGGTGATTGCTAGGTGAACTGGAGCATCACTCTGCTCAAATTGAGATGTCAACTCGTCTTTGGGAAAAAAAAATTTCAACGGGATTGCACTTGATACATCATTGAGTCGGACGGGAAAAGCGCTATCTTGCAAAGGAGCAAATGAAGCGAGTTGAATTCTCTTCGGGAAATGGCGTGATCTTTTGCCACCCTCCCCCCAACGGCCAATCTCTGCTCGACATTCGAACTATTTCGCGCCACTTGCACACCCTAAAACAAAACTGGTTTCGATCTTTGGGGAATGCTCGCAGTACGGCACTTGCTCTGCAATCCTTGCCACGCGTTATCTTTTGACCAAACCGAGTGTGTTCTGAAGCAACACGCCCGGGCCTTCCTTAATTCACTCATTCGAATCCAATATGAAATTGAGCTGGTGCTGGAAATCGATTTCGAAAAGAAACTTTCCGAACAAACTGCTTTTAAGGGCGATGGTTTTAGGGATGGTTGATGAGGGCGAGATGGTCAGCCTGACGCCATGATATTGTGCTCCTCAAAAATAACCATTTTATGAAACGTTAATAAGCTGGATTTGAATTTATTTTTTTAATGGACGTGCATTTTATATTCAATATTTTCACGATGGATGAAGATTAAAAATAGGGGACCCCAAAAGCTGGAAAAGTCAGGGAACTTGAAAATGTCTGGAAAAGTCAGGGAAGAATGGCTTATTTTGAAAAAAGTCAGGGAAATTCAACGTATAGTCGTGTTGTTGCGATCTAAAACTAATGCTTCTAAATGGTTAGCTACATTGTAATATGTTAGCTAATAGTTAGCTCTAAATGGTTCCGAGTAGAAATTTGCCAAAATTTTCCACGTTTTCAGAGTACAAATTTTCAACATTTTTTGAATACAAAAGTCAAACTTTCAAATAATTTTCAAGCAAATTGTTTTACATTTTTTAAATTTTTCTGTGTTAATTTTCAAAATTGTCATTAGCAAATTTTGGAAAATATTTCTCTGTATCGATTGGGCAAAATGTCAATTTTTGACATTGTTATTGGTCAGGGACATTTTTTTAAAACCTGTAAAAGTCAGGGAAGTTGAAAATGAAATTTCTGAGGGAACCCTGAAAAATCAAAGTTTAAAAATTCAAAATCATCCAGCTGGCTTTAAAAGTACTCGTAATTTGACGATTTTTCAATGTTTGTTAGGTGATGTATTAGATACTGATAATTGTTTCATAAATGGAAAAATGAACAAGTGGGCTTGACGGGGGGAAAATCGTATATGAGTAGACAAAAGTGACTGTTGTGCAATTTTGAAACTGTTCTTTAACAAGACATCGTGCTTTCACTTAACTAAATATTGTTGATGTTGTCTTTGATACAGCAGCTGTTTTAGTAGAACGTCAAATGGCTGGTGTTTCGTATCATCATTACATGATTTACATATACTTCAGAAGGTGTTTAAGATTAATTACTTCAACGAAATTCCAGAAACTTTTTTATCCAAGCACCCAGTACTGAACTGTATACATGTATATACTGAACAAAGTATCAAGCGGACAGTGTGGAAATGGGAAAATTGGAAATATAATGAAAATTGAATCTAAATATTGGGGGAAATGCTTCGTTCAGCAAAATTGTATCACCAAATTTCAAGACACGTAAAAACTAAGTTATGAAATTTAAACAATACGCTCGAATTCATGAATATGATTGCATTTTTGAAATGGCATTTACTTCCTGCATCGTTTTTTTTTTATTTAGTAGGACCTCCGTGCATGCGATGCATTTCCTGAGGGAATATCGATGCGAAAGTACATTTTCCAACATTTTCTTGCATCGCTGAAGGTGTACTTCTAAAAATGCTTATATGCAAGAGAGAATTAAAATAAAAAAGGCATTCCTTAAGCCGAATGCCACATATTGTTTACTCTTCAATGTCTAATTTTACCCCTGGAGATTAGGCACGCATTTCCCTATATATCCAACGAATGTTTCTGCCGTTTGCCCGAGTATATCTTCCTTTTTGGATGATGGCTCTCCAGAATTCCTCAACAAAAGGATTGCACTCATACGAATACGATGTTTGCTCGACTCGGTGTCGTTCATGTCCATTGTAAAATTAAGCTGCTTAGCAGCAAACACAATTAAGCCAACTCATGCATGGCCTTCTCTTAAATTGTATCCTGCATATATATAGAAGCATGCTAATCGAAGCATGCTAAACTCCGGGAATCGTTCTATACAGTCTCCAACCGCAAGTTTAGTCAGATATGGAGACAAATGGCCATTAGTAAAGAATGACGAATGAGGGAGACGTTGGCACGATGGTGCGCAAATGGCAAATTGCTTTTAAATTCCTCCTGTCCTGGTCGGCCCCACCGCACTAATCCAACACTCATGACTACGCATACCGATGATTGCGATTCGTAGTGGGAGAAGATGAGCGCATGCGCAGATTCGAAGCTGCTCCCGCATACGGAGCTACGATTTTCCATTAAAAAATTATGCGCTGCCCTTTCCGCGCCACCTTTTTTTTTACCCTAAAACGAGCGCATTTGCATACGCTCGTAGTTTATGTTGCAGGTTTTATTGAGGTGTAGATGAATAAGAGGGGGTTAGCTGGAAAAGCGCACTCTGTTCTAGGATAGGGCTTGTTGGGCACGCTCAAATATACAATGAATTTGAAACTGTGCATCGCTTCTCCCCATCTAATTTGACATCGTATAAATGGGCTTGGGCTTAAATTTCTACTCGGATTCACGATGGCGGACCCACTCCTCAAATGGAAGCCACCTAGGGGACAGTCCCTATAATAACAATTAACAAGCATAGGGAACATCCATATGCCGCTTGTGGAGAAAACTGCGGTTTTACTATTTAATATTCTATTCAACATTGTCGATTATGAGTCTGGATCAGAGAGTATTTTGAGATTTTACTTCCTGTTTGCATTATTGCAAATTCCTGGACCCTGGTAGTGAAAATTATGTTTGTCGAACTTATTGTACCTACAACTAGAAAGTAGGTCGTAACAGCGCAAATATAGTTTTCTTTTTTTGGGCGATTCTGATTTGGTACATAAATTATGGGCATGTGGCATATACACTGTATTTTAATTTTTTTTGGTCTATAAATTTTTCTCCATTCGAATTTCCCAGATTGAAATTAAAATGCACAAGTTCAAGAAAATACACGTACATGCACTTCAATTAAAAGATATACTTTTTTATATTTACTGGAATTCCTGTTATCAACAGAGAAATTTCAAAATCTGGGAAATTGGAATTTAGCGATCTATACATGCAATATGAAAAAAAAAAAATTTTCAAAAATTTCCATGGAGGCTAAATAGGACCGTCTTAAATGTTACTTTTGAAATTAAACATGTTTTACACGTAAGCAAATTATATCAAACATAAAACTATAATAATTTTAAAAAAATACATGTACATACAAGTATACAGTATATGCACTTCAATTAAATGATATATTTTTTAAATTTACTGGAATTCCTATTAGAAACAGAGAAATTTCAAAATCTGGGAAATTCGAATTTCGCGATCTATACATGCAACATGAAAAATTTGTTTTCTTGAAAAATGTCCATGGAGGCTGAATAGGAACCTCTTAAATGTTACTTTTGAAATTAAACTTGTTTTACACGTAAGCAAATTATATCAAACATAAAACTATAACAATTTCAAAAAATACATATACATATGCACTTCAATTAAAAGATATACTATTTAAATTTATTGGAATTCCTTTTAAGAACAGAAAATTTTCAAAACTCTATTTTGAAATATTATCCTTAACGGATTATGACTTTGGTGAGTTTTTGAATTGCTACTAGCAATAAAGATGATGTTGGTTCTGCCACTCAGTTTCAAATGCTCGGATCCTGGACCCTATTATTAATCAACCATATTTCACTTCACGTCCTCGTCTTTTAATAAATGTCGTGCATTATTCAATCTCTTTCTGGGAACGGTTTTTACAGCTATCATATGGTATAGTCGTGCGGAGATCCGTCGATAAACACTTGCTCTTTAACTGCTAAATTATTAAAAGCGTCACACTAGATATGATATTGATATATAAATAGTTGTCGTCGATAATGCGGGGAGGGGGATAAAACTCACCCTTGCAGCCCTGTATACATGTACATGTATATTCTTCTTGGGTATAATATCGTGTCTAATTCTCTCACAGTTCAATGATGAAATATACTGACATCCATCACTCGAACATTGATCGCTTCACTGTGGAGGGATTTTTATTTATGCACCGATGGACTTATAGTCGGCTGCTCTTAGCCTTCATACATAGGCCTACTGGATGTCCGCAATATTTTTAAATCAAAAGTACATATATACTCGCAGTATACTATACAAAAAGACCAGTATGGCGGTGGTGGTGATGATGGCTTAAGGGGACCAGTATGGCGACTCCGCCCACTTTTACCTAGCCATGAGCTCGCAGCGCCGCACAGGACTAGAGATGAGAAAACTTGAGTTACTCACTCCTAGTTCACTCACCAAAGTGATCTACTTCACTGAACTAGTCCATCGTTCACTCATGTCGTATCATGCAAAAGGAACTGAATTTTAAGTGAACTGAAGTGAACGACGTAGTTCACTTACTCATTTGAGTGAACTAGTTCTTTTTTTAGTTCACTCTTGAATAGACTAACGTGTAGCACGCATCAGTCGTTTTCGCCGTTTGAACATCAAAGGTGCCGACACGGAGTGATTCTACTGGTCTTTTCGTATATTGTGGTACATACAGTACAGGTAGTGTTCAATATTTGCATCATAATTTGGCAAACATTATAAGCACCGGTGTTATGAGGGGTGGCTATTCTGCGCCATATACAATTGTATATCAAATTTTAAGACAAGTTCGAGAACAATAATAATAATAATAATAATAATAATAATAATAATAATAATAATAATGGTAAAAGGTACAGATCTTAACATTTTTGTAATAAACCTAATTCTGGAATTTGTCTGTAAATTTAAATAAAATCCCATTGTTGTTCTAAATTAATGTAGATTTCGTAATTCTATTTGCACCTAATCGCTTTGCCAGATGTATAGGCGTGTATAAATTGTAAGTAAATCAAAGGATCCAAAATGAATTTTACCAGAATGAAATTCCAAAAATTGTTGCATGGTGTTGCCGTCTATAATGGGGGAAAACTAATTAGGTAACAACGCCGCACTTATTATGCGTTTCATTATAAAATAATGTTAAAATATGATTTAATTCATCGCAATAACTGTTTAATTTAAATTAATACCGAAAAATGAACAAAGTTTTAGTTTAAAGTGCCTAATTCTGATTTCTACCATCCTTCAGCCTTACCCAGGCATCCTATCGAAGAAACTGGCATTAATGCTACATCCGCACCAGATCTATAGAACTGGTTTAAATAAAATGGGCAATTTAGGAAAAAAAATTGTTTATTACATTTTAGGCATGATCTTACAAAGGTAAAGTAAGTGTAGAGCGAGTGGGATATACTTGTACCCCATGTACGCCATATCAATTTTTTTTGCACGATTCAATTTTTAATCAGTGACCAGAATATGCTACCGTTTGACACCGACTTCACGGTGCCTGAATGATAACGTAACAAATAAGGAATGACGAGGAAAGAAGTAGATGAAATTTTAATGCTATGTTTATTTTTTGTCTGGAATAATGTTAACAAAACTTAAAAATGCTCTTTACGTGGATGATACGAGTCACCTTGAATAAAGTAAAAAATATTGAGAAAAAAAAACGAGCGAGGAGTTATGAGCCGATATAAGTGCGTCTGCTGGAGAATCCCCGAGAAATATAAATAAATTTCATTAGTTAGTTAACTCAACGAAGGATGTTTATCTGGGAAGAAATAACGTTCGGCACAGGCACATATATCAGCATAACCCACATCCTTAAAAATATCTTGCCAAGCTAAAATATAGGCTAGGCCTATCCATGGAAGCATCTTAATGTTTAGGTCCCGAAACAAAGTTTCGCCGTTTAAATGTTTTTATTTTTTTAAACTGAGGCTAAATTTCGCGCCCCGATGGAAATAATAATATCAGATCATCGAAATGAATTCTCCGAATTCGTTATGCGCAGTTGTGCTGACATTAAGATCTTATTCCGCGAGAGGGCGTTTTGCTTTGCTTTGGCAGATCTATATCTTCGTTAACGTCGCCAAAATGATGCCTAGGATTAAAATTGGTGAACTTTGGTCTGCAGGTCGACCTAATCGTAACATGTCGTGATGCATGGTTCTGGCAATATTTACTTAGTATTTATATACTCGTATATGCATTCTAAATTGCCTTAGGTACATTGCGAATCCGCAAGCCGCGTATTGAGAAAGTCAGGTCAAGTAAGGACTGTCCTGTAGAAAAGGCGCCTAGGATGTGTTATTGCACACATGCAGTAGTCGTGTAGAAAAGTCAAGATGAGTAGTGATAAATAAATGGGGAATTCGAATGCACTAATTTAAATGCACCAGAATTAAACAAATTAATACATAGGTGGTAATCAAAGTGTTTTCCATCTTAACCGATTTATTCAATGTTAAATAGTATTTTTTCCACAACAAACAGAAATGTTGAATTTCATGTTGTTGTTTTTTAGAAAACATTGTCCATAATAATGTGGTTAGGTTTCAGAAATTTTCAACAATGTGGAAATTGCTTACATGCATAGTCTTTACCAAGACAAATACTCAGACAATCTTGTATGATTTTACTTATAGTGCTCCATCTTACCCACGCAGTTATCATTAATATATTCAATTGAAGAAAGATCAATTAGAGATGTAGTTTCTAATTTGGTATACGGTTCTGTGGTTTACGCAGTATTAAACTGCACCATTCCAAATTATGAAACGATCCCATGCATGCATTGCTGACAAGAATGTTATGTTTTGTTCAAAACGTGTACTTCACGTCTGACATGCATGCCCGGCCATTAGGTAACCATGCACACAAAGGCGGATTTCTAAAAAGACAAGTTGGCAATCTGTTTATTAGAAAGTTTACCAAAAAGTGACGTTAAAACAACCAGCAGTTATTAAATATTCATTTTCGATACCTGGCCCTGGGAAAATTTCCATTCAAAATTTAACTCGTCGAATAAGGAATTTAACCAACAACTGACTTTCTCAATTCGCCTGTCTTTTGGCATTTCTCTGACGATGGGGTTTACAGAGGCAATCGCACGAAACATCCATGACGTTCACCATGAGTCTGCAGAAACCAAGAACATCAACCTGGCATACGCGAGTGTGCGTCGAAGTCCACACTTTTCTTAGGTTGGTTGGTTGGTTGGTTTATGGATTTTTAATTCAGTCGTTGGCCTATTTCTGCACCCGAGACTTTTCCCGGGAAACAAGAAAGTAGGTTGGTGTTTCCCGCGTCCATCGAGCCACGTTCGTCCTGTCCAGCTCTGTCCCAGAACGGAGCCTCGAATTAAAACCTGTCCTTAAATTCGTCATCCAAGCGATTTTGGATGGGGTCGCGAAGTGGGGGGGCCGAGCGCTCCTTTACGAATCAGGGGGTAAAAAAAGCAGTCCGGGAGCACGCGTTTAAACTCCGGATCTGTCCACGGTCCCAACGGTGGCGTACTGGCAGGCTGATAGCGTGGAGGGCTGCCGGGGGGACATGGGGGCGTAAGTGCCGAAACCGGACGAGTGTTGCTTGGCTTTGAGTCGCAGAGACGCGATGCTGGAGGACATGGAGGCTGCGGAGCACTGATCCCGGTACACGTAAGGGGGCGTCGGGGTAGCGTAAGGGCACGGCGTACTGGTACTACTCAGGCTGGTTGCCGGCATGTTGACGCTGGGCATTATGGAAGAGGGATTGATGCCGCCCGAAGAGGTGTTGAAGCAGGACATGCCCATGGAGGGCACGGCGCTCTGGTTGGGCACCACCGAAGATAGCGGATTCACGTTGACCGAGTTCAAGCCTGCCCAATGGAAACTCTTGGCGCCCAATGGACTGGGCACTTTGGTCGCCCAGTTGTTATACGTGGAATACCCTGAATATAATGTGTCGTCGGCGAACGGTTGCATCAGGCCGTTGAACTGGGTGCCGAAGCCATTCTTGAAGCCCTCGGCGGCGGCGTTCATCGCATTCCGTTCTCGCTTCCGCCATTTCGCCCTTCGGTTCTTGAACCACACCTGTACGGAGGAAACAATGGGATGAGTTGCGGTGCCTTCAATTGCTTAACATGGAATCCACTCTCTTGGACCAGCACTTAGAAATAGCACTCGGAATCACAACTGACAAAAAGTCTGGTGAATAACTCAGACATGTAATTGCAAAAATTTAAACCTAAAAAACGCAAGAATTTACATCTTTTGATAATGGTCTTTTTTATTATTACTTAATTGCGTATATGCAAAGAATACCGTCACGTCTTTATTTGGGAAAATAGCGGTATCAGTTATCAGTGACCCTCTATAGGCTGAGAGCACGGTGACACTTATTCATGTAGGTTGAAAACCAGTGTCGCCTAGTGGTAAGGGTCTGCAATACGACAACGCGACACTGGTTCTAAATAAGTCGGCAACCTACATGAATAAGTGTCACCGTGCTCTCAGCCATATACATGTACATAAACAATGAAGTTGCCATGGTGACCTTGAATGTACATGTATTGTAGGTGTCATTCTTGACATTGTTAACCCGTACCATAGTTATTTTGGCTATTTTTATGCCTGACATAACCTACTGTAAGGACCATTTTGGAATTTACACGCAGCATTCTACTGAATATTACGAAATATCACAGAAGTTTGAATTCAATCTCCCATTTCATGCATTATAAAAGATTAAATACGAGCTTGTGAATAGACATCATTTATAAGCATTAATTATTGTATGTGATGTTATATCAACATCTGTGGACACTTGCATGTCATGCAAAGACTGAAACCAATGAATGCGATATGTTCTTGTTTACATTAAATAAAATATAAGCTTTACGAATCGTATGAAGTCACGTGTGCAAAAGGAATACATTAATTTTGTTTAAAAACAGCGATAACTTTGCGTTAATTTTTTCAAATCAATGAGCGTGACTTCACGACTGCCAGAGTGTGATTCATAAAGTTTAATGTCCATGTTTTGTATAATCATGTTAAGGCAAACGACAGTGCAGTGCAGACAGTACAGTGTGCAGTATGACCAAAACTGTATAGTGCGACAAATTATAAAAAATATATAGAAAAACAAACATATGTACGCGCAATGACAAACGTTAATAACATTCGTAGAACTACTTATTTTAACTAACCTGCATGCTATTTTTCGAAAAAAGAAAACTGCGAAAGGTATGGAGAGATGTTTCGATGAGCTTGGTTTTCCGTTTATTGTATATTCAAGTAAAATGAAATTCCGAATAATCCGGAGTCTTACATGTGCAAGCATTTCTTGGAGATAACCGTGACTAATAATCCGGGATTATACATGCCATGAAAATTTTCATTTATTTTGTTGGATATAATTTGTGGTGACATGTTCAGAATTTTTTGATAAACGCCTCAACATTAACGCTGCATTTCATGTTAATTTTGTGGGATGCATTCTCGCATAATTCAATCTGATTCCACATGCAACATGCGTGAAACATAAAGTAACACATATTGCTCATTGTTTCGTATTCGTGCATGGTCCCTCACCTATTAAACAATTTTTTTTTCCATTTCGATAATTTGGAACTGTGGTACAACCAGAATTTTAAATAACTAGTAGCGCCACCTACAGTCAACGGCGGTTGAGAACAAAAGAAAGAATTTCTAATCGAACGCTACATAAAATGAGAAATCTTTTCATTTATGCATTTTTTCCCCCAAAATGTTTATGAATTTATAAAAGAAAAAATGTAAAACATTTTAAAGGCATTTTTTAAATGAAAATGTATCTTTTTAAAATAAAAATGCAGTATCAATTTATGCCTCATGCATGCAATTGCAGGAGTCCGCATATACAGTTTATTGAAAATATTTAACTCAAAATACGGTATTTGGAAGAGATCAGCTATATGACCATTACAAATCACTTTTTATAAGCTTTTATTATATAGCTTTTTTCTAATTATAACTATTATATTGACCAATGAGGTCTTATATAATTTTTTTTATTAAAACTGTGACTAGAGTGAAGATTTTGAAATAGATTACTCGTTATATTATTCGGCAACTTCATATATCTGCGATTTCGTTAATGCGTGTACATATCACATGAGCTCATAAATTACTGTCCGGGCCTGTATCGCCCGTTTTCTTTATCGAAACTCACGAACTGCACAAATATATGCAATGCAGTAATATGCTTCCTGTGTAAAACTTGTGCAAATATTTGGAACCAAATTGAGGTTTGTATAAAAACCGAAAAATTATGATGGTATAATTTTCGGCTTCTCGTGTTTACCAACTTTGATATCTAATTGGAGGCCATATGCCGCTCGAATGGTCGTCTAAGCGCGGAGACAAACTGACAGGCGAACTAGCTATTTACATGTACAAATAGAACAGTAAAGCAATTTTTCTAAGGTATTTCAATGCAACTGAGCTAGAGCTAAACCATTGTTAAAGAAAAAATGTTATAAACATGTAAATAAATATGTTACGCATGTTAAAATCATGGGTTTATACATGCTTGAAAAGTTTACAATGTAGTAGCATTAAGCTCGGACCTCTTACAGAGTTAGGCTACGTAACAGTCGGTATCACGTGACGAAACGTGCCGCCAGGTATTTTTCTCCTGAAACGGGCATAATGATGAACTCTGCATAAAGGGGGGGTCCATTAATTACATGAGGCGATTTTGGTGATTTTTCGACCCCCACCCCCCACCTCCCCCCCTGGTGAGTTGTCGTGAGATTTGGCTCGACCCCCTCCCCCACCCCATAATCTCACGTGAGATTTTTAAAAATGCGTATTTTTACGTTGGATTCATTTAAAAAAACATAACTATAAATATTATTGTGTAGGATTTAGCCATATTTTAGTGAAGGAACATGTTTTACTTAATTTAACCCAGTTCTCTCGCAATATTTTACAGTTTCTTGCAGAAAAAAAAATTACGTGATATTTGCCGAGACACCCCCCCTCTCCCCACATGAGATTGGGTGAGATTCGGCTCGACCCCCCCCCCTCCCCCCCCCCTAAACGCCTTACGTAATTAATGGACGCCCCCAAAGGTTCATTTATTTTAATACAATTATTCGTTGATAACATGCCATTTCATTAGGTTAGACTGAATTCGTAGACCTACAGCATGTACCTGTAAATGACGCAAAATGTGGTATTTACAAGTGCAGTATAGTATGCATGTACATATAACATGTAGGCCTCACACTATAAACTTTCGCCTTCAGTCCTGTCTATCTCAATGAAGACCTATAAGGGCAGTAATTTTTCTAAACTTTTGATTTAGCTTACATTCATTAGACCATAATGGATTGATTTTCGATCAATTCTGAGATTACAATTTATTATTGGCGTTTGGAAAAGGTCCTTTAACCTGCATGGACTGACATGGTACGATATTCTCACTATCAGTTCAGACAGACGTAAACAGGAAATGCATTTTGTTTACATCTAACATGTACGTAGTCTGTTGCAATTATATGCATGTAAAAAGCAGATTTCAAAGAATCGAACAAGCATGCAAACTGTGAAATATTTATAGCTCTATTGCGTACACCCAACAGCGCAAGCCGTATTAATCACCTAGATTAAACCGTACAAAAAATATTTCATTTTCTCTGAATCAACAATTTGATACACTTTATATATACCCTGAAATAAACGATATTCCTTCCAGGAGATTATCTTCTGCCATAAATATCGGCTTAAAATAAAGGTGTGAAATTTACGGTTCCACTGATAGATGGAGAGGAGGTAAATTCGACGCCATCGCAGATGCGTTTTCGGTATAACACGAGCTTCTCACACAAAATGAAAGTTTTTAAATGTTGCCCTACATAACTTTCCCATGAATCATACAAAAAAATTAGGTCGTTTGAGACGATAACCTCATCACCTACGCGGTATGGCCCAAACCCTATACCGCGTGTCTCCAAACTTCATTGCAAAAGCCACCAGGTGCCGCTTCTTTGTCGAGGATGAGAAGACATGTGAAATGTTAAAGATTTGTACTTGGGAAAACGTGGAAAAATTTGCAAAGATGACCTCGGAAAATGTTGAACATTTTGCGAGTTTATGCTCGAGAAAAAAGAAAATTTTGCAAAATTGTACTGGGAAAATTTTGAAGTTTGCAAATGAACCCTGAGCTTTTAAGTTCTCTGACTTTTCCAGGTTTTCCAAGACTGGGGGTACCCTGTTTACCGACTTTTGCAATTTATAACCCATCACCTTTACAGTACATGTACATGTATAATGTATACAGTACTGTATATGCGATATTGCGCTCAATTTCCATTTTACTTTGGAAAATGATTTTTTTTGGCATTTTTTTTAACAAGTGGACTTCCGAGTTGGTCATACCCCCCTCCCCCTCCCTTTCCCTGTCTACATTGTGTCCGTGACTCAACCAATATCCCCTCCCCCTACTTCCTACATGAGGACATTCTTTTTGAATTGCATTCAATTGAATTCATTTGAATTGCATGGAAGTTCTGCATAAATAGAAAAATTGCCTTCCTAACTTCCCCATAGATAGTGCATGTATGATTGTAAAGCCACTGGAAAACATTGGGACGTTGCACCATTATCGATAAAATCTCGCTAATCCGAAGTAATTATTGCGAAGTAATATTCTGATTAAGAAAAAAGTTGGAACTTATTGTAACAAAGCAGTAGGACTCGATGTAAACCTTTATACAATCTAATATTTCGCAATGGTAAATCATCGTTATTCAAATTAGTAATGATTTATTACTAAAACTTACTATTATGCTTAATTACACTAAGTGTATGTAAAATAAACCGTGCAGCCGGATTAGCGGGGTTCTGTTGTAAATGATTCCAACTGATAGAATGTAACATTTAACGGAAAGATGCAATGAAAGGATAATGCCATGCAACTAACTCATGTTCAGAAAAGGTCCATGCCCAAGCCTCTCTTTTAATTGTATAAATTCGACACAACTCTTTAATAATTTGACCTGTTATTGCCTCGCACGTAATTCTTCGAAAAGTGCAGTAGCCTTTTGTTTGAGTACAGTAGAAGGCGTACATATACTACATACAGTAGTCGATGCGTAGAAAGCCAGTTTGAAGTAATCATTGATTATATAGCAAGTATGGGGCTTATGGGCTTGGAAATGCGCAGACGATTCTTACACGATTAACCTAACAATATTATGTGGAAATAGCCAGGCTTAAGAAGATTAAGTGATCAGTATTACCGAGTAATTTCGAGTCGATAATTTCATGTAAGAATTAATGCGCATAATCAAACATCTCTATGTTATGGGCGTCTACTTCAAATTTTCTAGCTTAATTGGGATGCGCATTCATTTAAAATGAATTTTGGGGCAACATGGTCGCAAATACTCGGAAAATTCTGCTTAGTCTCAACGAATGAATGGACATTAGACGCCGTATTTTAAGATATTTGCAGCAATACACTTTTTTTAATTTGGGGATTATCCGAGTAACATTTCCAACATAAAGTATTCGAAAATTAATTTGTATTATACTATTCAAGCATAAACTGTTAAGTCTAATTATGAGGGTTTCCAAGTGGTCCTTCTCTATATGGGAATTATTTGCACAAATACGTTTAGGCAAAAATTAAATATATAAATTTATTAAAACAATTTGTATTTTTACCAATAGATGAATCTTTATGGAAGTCAAATGAAGTTGTTAATTTATTTAATATTAACGCGTGGAAAACTTTTCAAATGTCAGTCCCAATTTCGTTTGGATTGCAGAACGAAAATTTGTCGAAACTATTTTTTTCTACCCATGCATGCTATGTATTTACATAAAAATCTCCATCTAAAATAGACCATGGCACAGGACACTGTCTTAATAATCAATGCTTTGGATATTTATTGGTAATATCAACATTCTTACATGTATTAAGATAATGTTTTCATATTACTCTTACCCCACTTGATTGGTACGTGAGTATACTCGAGTGATACACGTTCGAATTTAATGGCTTTGCGGGGCATCACAATGACCTTTTTGATTTTAAAACAGAAGGATTAAAGAAATTGCGATATAACAAAAGGTTCGCCCGTTTGTCTCTATAGACCAACCAAAAGACATGCAATTTGTCTCTAGGATGCATGCAGTCTTGACAACTAAGGATTTTGTCCTATGCAAGTTTTACTATCTGCGAACTAACAATGTGCAGCCACTCGCATTTCTGCCTCCTTGTTTGCTCGGTTTGTTTGAGCAGGTAAACAGCACATTATTAAAAGATGACCTCCCAAACGCCATAAAAACGCTCAAACAATGGTTACCATGAAGAGACATTTCTTCCATTGCAAACGCAGACAAAAATTTACGATACGCCAATTAATTACGATTCGAAAATCATGTTTACGTTACTATGATCTTCCATTGTAAATGGCTGTTGTAAACGGCATATAACGAGAAAGGAAAAAGGAGATGAGGTGAGCAGAGTCGTATAAATAAATATGGTAACGCGTGTAAGAGAAGGTGATTGGACAGAATTTCTGTACATGTGCTACCCTGCTGCCTATAAAGGTCTCGCTTCCTTCTAAGACGTTTATTGCTGCATATTAAAATGCAATTTCCTTTATGGCCCATGGAAACATTGACATGCTCAACTATAGCTCTGGCCTGCATAAATTAGAGCAAAATGCATAAGGGATATATGCGATGGGGCAATAAGGTGAATTTCAAATAGAATTACAACTGAAAATTAAAGATTTATAGAAAAAAATGTTCTTTCTTTATGTATAAAAATCTAAAACTGTTTTCATAGATTGGTGCTATTTCAGTTTCACTACTTTCTTGGAAATCATATTGAATTTAATTTTTTTAAAATAAAAATTACATCATAACTCGTCTGATTTACTTCATTGTATTTGATTTTTTCATTTGTAACCTATAATGTGTTGAATGAATAAGAGCATTTAAACTTTAGATGACGATTATAACGCTATAAAAAATTACAGAATATTAATAATAAGATCAGAAAAATAGTAAAATATGTCGAAATGTTGACAAACATTGAGCTCAACTATAGCTCTGGCCTGCATAAATTAAGAGCAAAATGCATAAGGGATATGCGATGGGGCAATAAGGTGAATTTCAAATAGAATTACAACTGAAAATTATAGGTTTATAGAAAAAAATTTCTTTCTTTATGTATAAAAATCTAAAACTGTTTTCATAGATTAGTACGATTTCAGTTTCACAACTTTCTTGTAAATCATATTGAATTTAATTTTTTTTAAATAAAATTACATCGTAACTCGTCTGATTTACTTCATTGTATTTGATTTTTTTCATTTGTAACCTATAATGTGTTGAATGAATAAGAGCATTTAAACTTTAGATAACTATTATAACACTATAAAAAATTACAGAATATTAATAATAAGATTAGAAAAATAGTAAAATATGTCGAAATGTTGAAACTGCACAATTCACCTAAATTTCTAGCGAGTATGTGATCTTAAAAACGTACGATCTACGACATTTTTTTTTAAATTAGCAGAAACTGAAACATTTATACATGGCACCATCGAAGTTAAAAAAACGAATTAATTCGCATATTATAATTCGTAAAATGGTGCATTTGCAATATTTCTAAGATTTGAAACGTGTTCTTCGGACACTTTTAGTGTACTTTATTGCATTAACTAGATAAAGCTCAATTCTGTGACCGCCGGCCATGCTGCATATTATAAAGGACTTCAATTATTTCGTAACTCTAAAAATAATATTATTCCAACTTCTCTCGCTCTTTATTGGTCTTTCAACTTGAGACATTGAATAAATGGCTATCTTGGTGAGAAGTGTTTTGGGGGTGCAAAGGAGCGGCTTTCGCCCATCACGCATCAAACATTCATGCTTTTATTTTGTCATATCAGCAGTTGAACTTTTTTTTATTGAAATTGACATGAATTTATAAAATCGTGAGCCTTAATTCCAATAAAGTCTCTGAGATAAATTATTCCACGGATGGAAGCTGCATGAGAATTGCGAATTAAGCTTTATGCCATGCCTCTTGCCATTTTAAATGGGATTGCCTTTCGGTACAACTTTGTTGGCATAGGCTACTCACTAAAGGCTTTCATTTTATGTTAGCAATATGTTTTTCATGGGCGTATTATGTTTATAAGCAAAATTTGAAATCTCAAACCAAAAGGTATAAACCGGCATGCGTTGCACTACAGCCGGTATTTTTGCATCTTTTACGATGAATGGTGTGCCCTTATCGGCCTAGCTGCAATCCCATATGCCAACATGACGCACATGCGTGGATCTATGGATGTGTACCAACATTTTATGTTAATGGATCCTTATTTCGTTTTTTTCACTCCCTTTCTAAAGCATCGACGGAATAAATTTTTACAGTGAATTGTATTGCCGCTTTCGCATGTATATTTATAAGGGGACTGCTGGACATCTTTACTAGTTCTATCCATGGCATTATAGGTATTTTTATCGATTGGGCAGGTAGCCTGCTGCGAGGGATTTGGAGAAGCTTCACGTGAAATGTTATGTATTTTTATGCGAATACATAATACAACGCGTGCAATATTGAGGACACCGAGATGCGTGAACACCCTGTAAAAAGGAACATTCGGAAAACCCGGCACGAAACGTCACATTTGTTTTGAGCTGAGATCACTCGCATTAATTTACCAAATACACAAGCTTCTGCAGTATTGCAATGTTCTTATTAGCAATACGCTGCAGCGTTTGATGATATTCCTCGTGGAATGTTTTTTTTTACGAATTGTTTTGTTTTTTGCGCGCTGGACAACAAAAACTTCTCAACGGCCATTTTAGTGCGATTTTCCACATTCGAAATTTTATTTTTATGAGAATTTTGTAAATGTTGCGAAATGAGTTGTCCAAAAAATGACATTCCAAAGATGACAAAACAGTTGTCCAAGAACATCATAAAAAGCAACTGTATTTTCGCTCTGGTTATTAATTTTAGAATACTTGTTAATATCAATAACTTTCTAAAAAATACCCATATGGCCACTTGCCAGTCCAGATCTGTATGATAGTCACTTTTGTTTTATACACGTACATATACTAGCCGGTTTCCGGTAATGAAGCAGGTATAGATTAATTCTATACCTGGTTTTCCATGAATAATAATTCATGGAAAACAGTACTATCATACCGTTGGAATGGAAAGTCCTTTATTATCCCAAGCTCTCCATTTTGCCATAATTACGACCCTGTTTTCGAATATAAGTACCCTCCATCCTGCATTCACTTCATTTGCTCAAGGGGTGACGTAACATAATCGGTGTCAAACTACCGAGTTTATTTATGTTGACTTAGCCATATCCAACAATGCGATCATTTAAGTTCATACCGATTGGGACTAATAATATGGACCACATGTCCACATTGATGTAATCAGCCATATCTTATTGCGAGGAAATGGTTCGGAAATGGAAGACGGAGTCCCTCGTAGGCCATTTGAGCAACCCTCATTCCCGCCCTCTAGATGTCCCGCTTCGATGCATTGCAAATTACTCCTCCATGAATGGGCTCTCATGCATACTGTTCAATTCTGCATATACAGTAGATGCGCGTTCGGGGCACAATGACAAAAGAAATGAATAACACTAGCTAGAATAATGTTGGACATACGAAATGCTAGAAACTTTAAAAATATTTTTGCATTATTTATGAATAAATTTAAACACGTGTTCTATGCAACTTGCCATTTAACCGCGTGTCAACCACCTAAGTAGTTCCCACAAAATTGCATTTGTCAATTAATATTGCACATTACAGGAATATTACAATGTATGTAATATTACAATTTCGCAGCCACAAAATTGCATTTGTCAATTAATATTGCACATTACAGGAATATTACCATGTGTGTAATATTACAATTTCGTATAGGAAAAACCACAATGCATGGCATCACGCGGCTACACTATACATTCTATATACTGGTCCTACTTTTCTATTGTTGATCATGAGATATGACTATGACATCGAGCCAGACACCCAACTTCCTAATAGCATTTCCATTAGAAACTTCTTGACTATTTCGATTACAAGCTCGGCTAGCGATGACCCTCGCTCCGATGTTGACTCGCTGTCCTATTACCTTTTCAATTCGGACACTGACCATTCGAGATAGATATAAATGAAAAGGAGAGGCATCTCGTATAGTATACATATATATATAGCGCCATAGATATAAGCAACATAAAAGACTCCGTCTATGAGTTTCTTTCTTTCGGTTAAACAGGCAAATCTTAGCGATAAATCACTCTAGGCAATATATATGGGCAATGGCAGCTGCTTCTTTCCCAAAACGATGGACATTCACATATCTCTCCAGGAGCGTATACGAGGGGGTGACTGTGGCCCGCTAATGTATATAATAATATCGTATCTATCCATCTGGAGTTAAAAGACCAATTCCGATTTTTTTTCTAACTTCTCGGATATAGCCATCGCATGCATGGGCGTCCAAGAGGCAAATATACAACCGTAGATTCCAGCAGATATATATTATGTGCCCAGTGAACACCGATTAATATGGACTGTCGTCAAAAGGCAGGAGGACACGCAACAAACCAAATACAGTTGATGCGGCATATATCACCCGGGTTAAATAACATTTTTCGGCTGTCCTTTCTTTCCTGCCTTCAATATCCCCCCTCCAAACTATGATCCATCGTGCCACTCTCACGTGACGACAGGTCAATTTGTGCGTGGAATTCAGTGGCGCGAAAAACCATTATGCGACGGAGAAGTTTTTGATACCATCGTCGAGGTAATTCCCCCTGGCCTCCTCTGGGGAACGACGATGTGTATATTAAGATCTATGGGGGAGAAAACGAAATGAGCAGCTCGACAATATAAAGCTCATTTCATGATCAAACTGAAATTAGCTGATTAATCGAAAGTTTATGGTATGCTAGAAATGCAGTGAAAGAACATCGGCTGCAGCGCCACCGCCACGTAATTCAGTCCATGCATGCATGGATCGATGCCATGTACTCTTCATGAACAAAGAGAGATAGAATGGTGAACTTCTCGAATGCAATTTTACATCGACATGTTCCATTTCCAAAAGGATTTCATTTTGTTGACAGTGTGCTAGCTTCCACGTGGCATTGGTGCGGGGATTTCGCATACAGAATGGATAATTAATTCTGCCATTTTGGCTTCTTAAAACTTGACAAAATATTAAAAATAAATATTTTAAACTTTAATATTTGACAAACTTGAATATTTGAAGTGATTACACAGAATGATCTTGCTGAAATGCATTATTGACGAATGTAAACTATATTATCAGTTAACTCGCGTGTTTGATTTGACCATAGTGCATTTTATGAACTTTATCATTAAAATGTGAGAAAAACGAGCTAGAACATCTGAGTAGTTCATTTATCCACGTGATTTAAACATCTTACGAATTTAGCATATAAAGAGAAACTGAAAACGTTCAACTTTCAGCAACAACAAAAAAGTGAAAAACGTGGAAAGTGGAAAAATTTTCAAAAACTGTATTCGCTGATACTGTAGTCTAAATACGACGCTTATTTGATGGTTTAAATAAGCCATTTTTTTATTTGGCTTAGAATGTTAAAAGATATTAACGTTATTTACTGTAATATATAGCGTGGCCTTATATTAACATCAATCACGCGAAATTAACTCGCGTATTTATTCGTGAAATTCAAGATGAGAAACTCGATATATTAGTTTTTGGATATACTGTGCATGTGCATCGCATAGGTTACAAATACGAATTCTTGAGGATGTTTTACCATTTCAAGGAGGCATCGGCTATTTATTTTTATAGTCAACAGTAAGAAAAACGTTTAGTTTTTTAATGCAGAGATAGACGTATATATTTTATATCTTGGAGAATGCTGGTATACGTGCATATGTTTAAGGGAATGGAAATTAATAGCGTGGCATTAGCGTGCATGGGTAAAAGCTCCCCCTTTCGGTTAACTTCCCCGCCTCGCAATATATTCAGGAGAGGGCCTTGCCGTCCTATAAATCGATATGTATGGGCTAATGGTTACTAATGTTCGTATACTATTGCGTAAAAGGTGATTGATCAGGAAGTCTAAACCCGCAAGGCGTCCCACATTGTTTTCGGCATGACGCCGAGAATTGCATTGATATTATTGATCGCTTCCGATTTGTTGGCATTTACTTATACGTAAACACAGACGTTTGCTCCAATTTCAGTTTTATTGAGGCAGAAAATTTGTTCTGGGTGAGAATGGCGTGACAATGCATTGTTGAATTTCTTAACGACTACCTGAATTGAATTTGTTATGACGAAACAATCTTGCTCTGCTGACTATACATATTCAATGAATCAATGATCATTGCTCATCGTGGACGCTTGAAAAATTTCATTTTGATGCAGAAAATACTATGCTTCTTAACAGTTGCCAAGAATGCATCACAGATGGCGTCGATATCTCCATGTGCATCTCTCATTGCTATATGCAACGCGAAATTGGATCGGTAAGCGTCAATTTGGAAAAGTTTCCCATGATTGCTCATAATTCAACATATAGGTAAGCGCTGGGGATTGACACGGGGTTTTCTAGCAATTATAATAATATTAATTTATAGAAAACGAACATTCATGAGACTGCATACTTATTCTATAGTGATTGATATCGAATAATTTCCAATCTGTGAGTTTCTTTCGTATTCTGAAACTGGCTTTCCATCTCAGATGTTTTTCGTTTTTGACTATCGTTAAGTCGGGCACACACTATCACCAAACCAAAACTAAAAACTCCAAACTTGAAACTTTTCTGGTTTGAAAAAAAATGGCGTAGCAAACTGTTTTTGTCAAACTAAAAACTATAAAATCAAGTTTGCAAACTAACTTTGGCGTTCCCGTCGAGTTTCGGTGAGATGAAAGGGAAATAGCCAAACTTTTTGGCGGTGGCGCTGCTATCAACGCTTCGTCTGCACGATATCGATGATACTGCAGACGACAGCATATCGTATCTACGTGTTTTGAAGTCTATATCCTCTGTCGTGTGTTGAGTTTTTTCAGTATGGTTTGTTGCAGTGTGTACGCTCAAGTTTTGCAATAACTATAGTTTGTATTAATTTTTTAGAAACTAGTTCACGTTGAAAGTTTGAGGTTTGTGGTTTTTAGTTTTGGTTTGGGGGCTAGTACATGTACTCGACTTTAAAGTTCATAACCAATTTGAGACATTTACATGGACGTGACATAACCGGTATGAAATAAGGCATGTTGGTGTTTATTTAAACGAGTCATTTAAAAAAGTTAGAGGTCAATTTCTTTGCAAGAAGTACAAGTTCTGCATATATGAAATATGATATTGGTTGTCGTTGGTTGTTACTGCGTGGCTTGCCTAACATAAGCCCTTACTGTATCGCGGCCCTAATCCCCCAATCCACTCGACTCGCGAGCAATCACTGCTATAACTTTAGATTGGCTACGATGCTGGTCCATGACAAAATGGCACGGCTTCTGTACGAGACCCTTTCGACTTTTCACGCCCAATTTTTAGAAAAATGGATGGAATATTCGAGCATTTCAACACTATTCAAGAGGCGATTTTTTTATCATCGCACGCACTCGTGTTTATGTTCAAAGATGAATTTCCCCGGCATATTTCAAGGCGAAATTATTCAGAACATGTTTTCGTTGGTCAAGATGGAAAAGTAAGCTCGAAGTTTTGCATTTAAATAATTTATATGCGTGCGTGCGTGCCAACAAAGATGAAAAAGCACGCGTGAAACACAAAGTCTTTGTAGGAATACATTAAGTTTGCAGCCTGCAAATGCGTTTCTAATGCATTTGGGAACGTGTAGAAAACAGCAGGCTTCATGCGAGGTGGATGAGGTTGTTCCATGTACGCCTGTGACCATCACAACTATCTGATCCTGCAGGATTAGGAGAGAAATAGGTTGCAATAATGAAGGATTTGGCAAAGTTATAGAGGGAACACGGCGAGAGTGTGTGTGCATGGATGGCGACACGGTGGCGCCATATTAGATCCAATTTCGCAGTTGCCGCATTCGTTTTGCCCGTTTTTATACAATGGCTAATGCGAGGCTGGAGCAAAATATTAATGGAAAAGAATTTGTATGCGCAACGAGAAGCTTATTACCATGGTGATATTTGAAATTTATATTCATCATTTAATAAGGCCAATAAAATAGTCCTGATTGTAATTATATGCACATGTATGCATTATGCGTGGATAATTTACCCGATTGCATCTAAAACTATATATTCTATAGCTATATACAGGAGAAAATTGCTTAGGTCGATTTGCGTGACGTTGCATGCTAGATTTTGCTGAATTTATTCATGGGAATTTCGCAGCCTTTGGATCTTGATTTTAAATCCGCTTAATTCCAATTTCTTGAGTATGGATTTTCGCTTAAAAGATGCTCTTCAAATAATAAGTTATCGATATGCAGGATTCAGGAAGCTCATGTATACGTACTTATTTATTTGAGAATGACGCTCGTATAAATTACCAAAATATTGTAGAAACGAGCTATTTACAAACATGCACGAGCTTAAATAAATGTCAAAGATGTATGTTTGATTCAACTGAACAAATTCCACATGCAGCTTCTATAAGCGCGCAAAACCAGTTTGTTACTAATGTTATTAATTTAGTCAAAATTATATTTTAAACTTTATGCGCATAAATTTAATCTTTAATTTGTTACGATTACTTATGGTGAAGCCTTCAATCAGAAAGGTCAGTGAATTAAAAAAAATTGCATTAAAAAGTTGATATTTCATTAAAAACCAGAATATTTTAACATGTGAAAGAAAATAATCCCAAACTTAATTCATGAACATGCAAGCACATCTGATGGTCATATATCAGATGTGCTAGCAGGTTCATATACCGGTTGTGGTATTCCTACTTATCATATCAAACGTATTTGTTCAACAATTATTTCTATTTCATTTTTGATAAAATTCTTTTGCATGCAATTCCGATGTCCTACATTTATCAAATTAAAAAAAATCAACTAAAGATTACAACATTTTAAAAGAATACCTAAGAGTGCAAAATTCTAGAAAATGACAAATAAATCAAATTTTTGTTTAATTTTGCAGTCATTTTAACTCATATATACAGTGAAATAAATGTCTCAAATGTTTACTGCAAACCTCATCAAAGCATAGTTCCGTATTGTAACGGTTTCTAAACATGCACTCACAAATACGATCTGACATTTCGATCAGCTTGTACATTATTTTGATTAGGGAAGGGACGAATGGTCCGTGAACAATTGGTCTGGGGACGAACTGTTCCGGAATTGACCTAAATACGTGCTACTTGTTACCCCAGCCCACCCAGTAACAAAAAATGCATACCTATCGCTATACATTTTGAATTTAGGACTAACTGTTTCGGAAATGACCTAAGTATACATGCATGCCTTGTTACAATTCCCATGGCCCACCAAGTCACAAATAGTGAATTCTTATCGCAATCACAATCGAAATCGCAAAATGCAAACTATTGATTATAGTACGAACGAAAATCTCCAATCCCTGTCTTAGCATATATTCGGATAATACAAATTTTCGGTTACGCCGAACGAATTTTTGAGTTCCCAAGCATTCATTTTACGTTTCCTTAATTTTTTTTAAAGATTTTTTCATAAAGGATTTTTAAGAAAAATCCGGGAAAGGAACGATAAAAAATAGATTATTTTAGATAAACTATAATTGTGTGCTTCGAGTGATCGTCTTACAAAACATTATAAAAGTACATCATGTACATGCACGTACATGAGAAGTTAAACAATGTATATACATGTAGTTTATAAGGTTGACTTCTGAATTGGAGTTCGTCTTAAGTTAACGAGGTTCGACTGGTAGGAAACTTATCCAGTTTCGTATAACTTAATTAGTATCAAAATCACGTGACGAACGTGCGGCCCGGTAATTTTGCCAATTTAACGAAGTATAGTCACGTGTTAAAACCATAGTGACGAAATCCGTGTACCGGTCCATGCTACGATAATCTATACGCTATTTACGGTATTAAATCTATACTATATATATACACTTGATAGAAAAACTTGCAATTTTTTTCAACTTACCCTAACTCTGGCTTCCGTGAGATTCGTCCACATGGCAATCTCTTCTCTGGTGGACATATCCGGGTAGCGGTTTCTGGAGAACGTGGCTTCCAATTCCTGCAATTGCTGGCTCGTAAAATGTGTCCTTTGGCGTCTCTGGCGCTTCTTTTTCTTGGCATCGTCGTCGCCAGCGCCTTCTTGACTGTCCGCACTCTGACTAGGCTTCTCCACCGACTCTGCAACGGGATGTACGAAGTTGCTTGAAATCGACTCGTACATGGCGAAAAGCGGCTTAACTGGGACTTGTGACGGACGACAAAGTTGTCAGTGTAGGAACAACGCGAGCGTCAGCGCAGAATGAGAGGCAAGAGCATGCATGGGGTGACGTCGACGCGCGCCTCTCGTGGTACCTTATGCGTCTCCAGACCTTAATGGCACTACCCTGGACTATACTCCTGCGAGACAATTCCGTCGCCGAAGTGGGCGGGTTGACCCATTCAGTTTCGAAGAAAAGGGCCATACAGTGGGGACAAATTGGCCCATTGGGCCTCTGGGACCTGATGAAAGAGGCGCCCGACGACCAGGAACCCTTTACCTGGCCGAATTATACAACCAGTCACCGGTGTTTATGGTTTAATTAGACGCGCTGCCATGGCCGCAATTAATATTTAGATTTGGGGGCTAATGCGTTTCTGCATGCGCATGCATGGGAACTGTTCCCGGATAGGCATCGGTCAAACGAGCTTCTGTTTAACCCCGCAGGGTTGACTACTAAATATGCTACTAACTATTGGGCCTATGGGATTAACGCTGATATGGTCGAGTATATGGTTTTATCGGGCGTGAATTTGGTTAAACGCGAGATGAGGATGTGCATCGTGCGTTTATCAAATCCGATAAGATAAAGATTGCGACCAAAACTTGCATCAATATTTTCGGCGTACATCAAAGAGCTCGCCGCACGCATGGGTTAATATAGTTTACATAGTTGCGGATAATGTTTAGTATGAAAACAGGAATGCACGACGGAAGAGCACCGACCTGTTTTCACCTTGATTTGTGATGCAAATTCCCTATCAAGTTACCGAAATTTTCGGTTGAATTTTAGCAAGAAAGGAGAAAAATGCATGGACATAAATGTTAGCTATATATGAGGCATGCCTTTATCATAAACATTTTATTAAGGTTATCTATATATTTATTCTAGATTTGTATATATAAATAAGAGCATAAGTGTTTCGTCAAATTGAGCATCCGTTGTGCCTCAAATTCATGCATTTTTTTTTAAATGACTTTCTGAATCGTTTTTGTAACGCCGCAGGCGTCAAGTTTAATTATACGAATGCATAACTATGTTTACATGAAACATTCAGAAAATATTAATGGATGTCATGATAATTGTCAAGATAATATAGCTCTTGCACTATATATGCAGTAGTTCGGCATGCAGTTGAAGCGCATCAGTAACGCATGCCTATATAGATTATATGGATTATGCACTAAAATTTCATTTTTTTTGTTATACCCGAATCGTATTGTATTGGGAAATTTAGTAGTAAATATCTAAGTTGTGACATACTCGCTAAATATTACGTCATGCTGCATGGAGCAGTAACATGTGGCAGTGCCAAGGACCACATGCATGTTACTTATTTTTAAATCAAGCCATGCATGCGACTGATTGAATTGAAAAAGAATTGAAAAGAAAAAAGAAAATAATTGAAACCGTTACCGAATAACAACCCATAACTCCGCAGAATGATGCAGTGTTAACTATCTTTTACTTAGTCGCTGTTATCTTATTATGTTTTAAATTTTTAATTTAATTCTTCAGAAAATGATTGATTTTAACAGAAATCATTTTTTTTTTCGAACTCGTATACTTAGATGTGACCTTAATTTGTATCTTGGTACGAAAATAAGCGCGATGACCATTGACCTTATTAGTTTAATTTGACAGAAGAAAGGGTCAGACTTAAAATAGTACGTTTCTTAAAAGTGCACGAGTGAAAGTGTTACTGCAGTGTATCGTTTACAAGGCATCTGCTTGGATGTTTCCAAAACAGTCCACTGAATATGACGAGCTGATGTTTCTTTTTCATCTTCAAATAGCATCATCATGTGCAGGTATATTTATTATGATAACGCATCTTAGTTGTTTTAAGTGAAAATGTAGAAGATACATCAATTCGTCTTATTTCGTATATCAACAGATTTTAAGACGGTATATTTTTGCAGTGGTTTACTGCCTGTAAAATATGCTGTCCGAGAAATTAAAAACGGTCAAAATGATTTAATGGCGTACATGTACAGTATATGGAGTTATGTCTGTTGGTGTTTTTCTATATTATATATTTTAATACAATTGCGAGATGTGCAGAGCACCATTTCTACTCATGCATGCATTTTTAACATGCAATGACTGTCAACTACAGTATATTCTCTAAATTTTCGTTAAAATTTGACTCGTATACCAAAAATTTGTCTCGTTTACCTAGAAAACACATCTAAATGAAAGTACCTTAAATCAAAATGGTCCCGACTCTCGATATCTATATTAACAAGTTGCATCAGTTGTTATTTCGTGAGAATTTAAGATGCTTTCATTTGCAGTGTATAATGCTTAAAATTCATTTCAAAAAATTTCGCGCATTTACAGGATTCTTGCACTTTAACATTAATAAAATGGAGACCACGTCGATTTAAAAGAAAGTAAGAATTTTGTCTTACCGGAATCTGGTTCCGAACCCAAGCAGGTTCCTCTTCTGTTTCCGCCTCCTTCGCTGTGGGTCATGTGTACTCCTGGCATATGGGACCATGTCGGAAGTGGTCCATGCACCGAGGCACGGCTAACGGAGGCTGAAAGATGCGGAGAACGAGCGAAATTATTAATCAGTATTTGTAAAAGTCACGTTTGCTTATCGTCAACATCTCATTGATCTCATGGCATTCGTAAAGCTCGACTTCAAATTTAAAAACATAATTAAATTTTTTTCAATTATGGTTTGATATATTTTTCAAAGATTGGACAAACGAAGTAACTCAATTTTCTTCACTCCATTGTTTTTGTTGTAATCCCAAGTTCCGAAACATTAATTTCAATTGTTTATACGGGTATAGCGCGTATGAATAAACGACAACATTTCTGAACAAACAATCCTTTTAGTTTGCATCGGTGCATGAATGCGTTTTAGCGTATTTTTTATCGATGGAAAATTTCAAAATTTGTTAAATATCACTGGGGAGGATAAACGGAAAAGATCTGGTTAAAAACTTTAAACGTTCATACTGCATGTATATTTAAAAACCCGTGCTTTACATGTTTGAAAGGCAAAATTTCTTTTATCAGAAACATGTATGACATGTCAAAGAAATGTACTTGAAATTTCGGGAAATATGTCATTGTCTGTTAAAAAAATAAGCAAAAGAACATGTTTCATTACTTCTTCAAAAGAGATTTCAAATGTTTGTAAGAATTTCACCATGCACATAAAACCTATATTTATAACAATCAATGGAATATCACTTTTGTTCCCGAAATTTTTCCTAACCAAGGTTCATTTTCGATCTATAAAAACAGCAGTTTTCCAATTCAACAAGACATGTCCCGGTATTGATGCCATGAAGCAGCAGAGCAGTCCGAAATCACTGGTTTTTTTTTTGACAGTCCTCGATTTATGTCCAAACAACAATATCGTTCTGGTAGCTCTTCATCTCCCTCATCAGCGCTTCGGTTTTCCCCCGCCAAAACCGGTTATTAATTCGTATCTCCCAAATTGCTCTGGATGGTGGACTGACTGCAGCGTTATTGCTGTTTGTTGGACAATCTTTAAGGAGCATCACCGAAAGAGTATAAACTTGGGGAAATGATGGATTCAGGGGCTATTAACATCACAGCTATAGCGTATAGCGATCCATCGGAATTAAAAAAAACTCTAGTTTCCGAAGGCTGATTTCTCACCTCTTTTCTTGTCCAAGGCGCTGGGTTCCGGCAGGGTGGTGGTGGAGCAAGCGGCCGTCGTTTCCACTGCCCGGTGTCCGATCTGGTGATGGGGTCCACCCGGCATGGTCGTGTCGGCGGCGGCTGGGTGAGGGGACTCCACCCCGGCCACCAGGTCTTGTAAGCACAGGGATTCGTTTAATGAGTCCATTTATCAATTAGGTCGGATTAGGAGGTAGCGACTGAATGGTCGTGCTGCTAAGCCGCCGATTTTTGCAGCTTTACTCAACTGCTCCCGAAATAATCGCAGTCGTTGCTGCTGCCTGCTCCTCCGATGGTGGCGGTGGCAACGCTGCTGCCAAGGCCTGCGACGACGTCAGAAAACGTGGTCGCCGCGGAATTGACGGACGACCCCTGCGGCGGTGACCCGGACTATGTGCTCCGTGGCCGACCGAAAATCTCAACCCCTCCTGCAGCGCATTTCGACAGGGTGTCCAGTGCGACGGATTGGACGCGTGCTAATGGCGTCGCACCCAGCGTGATGTGCAGCGCCCAGTTTTTTAGTAAGTATATATGGGGAGTTGTTCACTCGTTCGATAGTGTTTGTTTGCACGAGCCCGGGTTCGCTTCCCGGCCTCGCTTTCGCCCGTGCCTTCGCCGGGGGCTGCGCCTCCGCTCGGCCCCGCCCCCCGTGACGTCATCGCCCCCGCTCGCAGTTTGCCACCATTTGTTTTGATTGGATAATACAATTGTTGCGAACGAATAATGACGACGGGACTCATTATGGCCACATACTGATGCCAGCTCATCTCCTGGATCCATTTATCTCCTCCCCCTGCGACGCCGCGTGGAACGAGCATGCAGCGCCCCACGCGGCGGCGAGAGGAACACATCCCAGAAAATGGAGTGCGTTGCCCTTCGTGTCAGGTGCTGCGCAGCCTAGAAACGCTGCTGGATTTACTGGAGCACCTCTAGAGCTCCCATAATGGAAATTCTAGGATATACTGGAAATGAAAAAATACCACCATAAAAGATTTGGCGGCGTTTACGCGCGACGCCGCCGCGAGGAAACGCGCAAAATGGCCGCGAAAATAAATGCGTGTTTTGCGAAAAATGAATGGGATTTTATTTTATTTTTTTCTTTGTTTTCGGCGTGATGTATGCCATTTCTGTGCCGAATTTATTTCATACTTTGAGTTTATGTTGACTAAAAATGCCTTGAATTCATCTCACATCGAAGCCCTTAATTCAGTCCTTTTCTTGACGGATTTTCTTAAACATACATGTACATGCGTATATGAAATGAGCTCGACTTTTCAACTAATGAAAATACGAGAAAAAAATTGTCCTGTATATAGTGCATGTGTGGTACAAGAATATCAACCAGGTCAGTATTCCATCCTCTACATAATTGATATGATTTCAACATTCTTACACCATTCTCTGAGAAAGTGATGCTCTTTGCAAGATGATTAAAATCTTACATCCTTGAGTGCCCTTTATGCATGACGCGAGTGAATTCGCGTGTATTTTTGCACACAGTGTGCGTGATAATCGTGTGTTGTTTTATAAAACCGTACAGAAAATCCAAAACTTTATAAAACCATGCATGCTATACTGTACATGTAAGTAAAGCAGATATGTAATATTTTACTTTTAGGATAATGAGAATGATTCGTCACTTTTAGTGAATTAAACACATTTTCATCTAAAAAGAACAAATGATAGAAGTGCATGTATTCCTTTTAAATGTGAAATGCATCGCTAATCATGTACTGTAAACCCTTTTTTTTAACAAGAAAAATATACTGTATCGGCTATATATACTACAATTTTTTGGTGCATATTTAAGTGCTGCCAAAACACGAGACTGTAATCACATCATTTATACATGTAGATATTACTGTATGTGTCATATAGATATTTTATCTGCATGATATATTTTTTTATAAACTCTTTCTCCAAATAATTCAATTCTTAACGGCGAATGTTTTGCTCATAACATATATGTTTATATACTAATCCACAAGGTTTTAGACAACACCATTCGCCCAACTTTCATTGAAATTGCAATTTTACCATAAACTGTATGACGTTATACAGTATATGTATCCTAAGCGGATTTTGGATTTTCAAAAGCTTCCCAAACATCGAATTGTTAAATTGATTTTATTTTAGTTCACATGTGGTTTGGAAATTGTTTAATCCTCATGCAATGAATCTTGTAATATACTGAAAGTTCAGAGCGTTCAACCTATGCAGTACACCAGTGCAGGGTTATTAAAATAGTCTAAAAAAAGGTGTAATTTCGGTTTATAGTGAATGCGCCATGGATGCACTATATAGTCATCGAATATATCAGTGTATATGTGCGTTTTTGTCATTTTTCGACGCAAACGCATGCCTCCATCCCGTATTACGGAGCAATTGAAAACAGGAATTAGTGTCCCATTGATTGACAGCTCCGCCTGCAATGCTAATCTGAGCGCATGCGTGTCCAATCCTGTTGAATCGCGCGAGTAAATCGCATAAACACACGACACGTGTTCCATAAAATACCCATAGAAGGAACACGCGCGCCCGTTATGTCCTTAAGTGGATGAGGACGAAAAAATGCCTTAATTAGATTGGATTCAGGGGGAGCTGCATGCGTGCCATCCATAAGCTGCCTGCCTTCACGGTGTGTTTTTCAACGGAAATCTTTAGACCTTTTTTTGTTGTGCTGGAAGTCCATGCATGATGAGCTTCAGCTCCTGTTTTGTCCACACGCCCCAAATCCCTCCCTAATCCTTGTGGAATAATTCAGTCCACTTGATCGCCTTTTAATGTTAACCATCGTCGAAAGAAAACAAGCGATCGTCAATGGAAAGACGTAATTGCCATTAGAATAGAGAAATCTCCCGAGGAGAATTAATGAAAGATAAATGCAACAGTCTTTCGCTAGACCAACTATATAGGGTTGTTTAGTTTTACGCCATGGCTGCATCATGCAAATTTGCATTAGACCTCCCGCGTCAACGTGATACATTTCAAATATTCTTCTCAATACTTCAGGACCATTTTGAAATTGTGGCATTTCACAAAAGACAAAAAGTGAGCGAATTAAAGTGAATCGTTAGAAAGAAAACTTTGCAATCAAGATGGATTCATGAACTTTGCAACAGGATACATGTCTGAATTAAGGCAGAAATGAAGAGTACTAGAAATTATGGAGAAAATTTTATATTTTAATTCCTTTTCATGGGCATTATTTATACATGTACATATACTGCCCCTATATATTTATCATTCGTGCTTTGCCTTTATACCTATAAAATGCTTATTCAAAATCTTTATTTTACGTATTTTTACACAATGGATGCCCGATTGCGACACTTTTTCAAAACATGTATATAGGCTACTGAATTATGCAATTGCAATGGAAAATGCGACGATTTTTTTCATCATTCCATGATCGATATTTAGTTTTCAGTTATCCATACAGTAGCTGCACTGCATGCCACTGAATTCATGAGCTTGTGTTGGGCATACAGCATATAACGTTCATTTTCGGGGTTTAAGACAAGGTTCCCTCAAGACCTGAAAAACCTGGAATTATTATGAAAATCTGACAGACCAGGGACAGTCAGGGAAAAGTAAAAGAAAAATGGTTTATTTTGAAAAGTCGAGGAAATTCATATTAAAAACTAAAAATGAAGCTTGTATTTGAAACAAGCACTTCTGTGGAAGAAATCTACGAGTATATATAATGTATAATGAAATTTTCAACTTAAAAAACTAATCTAAATTTGCTGCATGTTTTTCTTATGATTTTGTTTGCTTTATTTCATGTTATTCCGATAAGCATTACATATCATTCCTTGCGATGGCATACTGTATTTCATATACTGTATATTGCACTTTTAGTGGTCAGGAAAATGTGATTTAAAACCGGAAAAAAGTCAGAGAAGTTGAAAATTTCATAGCCACATATAAAACACGTCTTAAACAATAAAAGTATTATTAAATTGTTGTATTGTGTTTGTTTAATTATTAGGAAAAGAATTAATTTTCATATAGTCAAAAGCGCGACAGTTAATGAATTCGCGTATAACCTTCAAAGTTTTAAAATAATTGTATTCCGATTAAGTCAATGAATATTGATTATTAAATGATGAAATTAATATGCATTGCAGAAAATGTGATGTTTCCAGCATAAGGCATAATTTTAATTAATTTAAAGAAACCTATATATTTTTAATGATGCATTTATTTTATTATTTATACAGTTTAATCATATAATTCAAACTCTTGATTTTGGGACCTTCTGTGACTGTATGCTCGCAGCAAGTCATGCTCGTTCGAGTTTAGCCAAAGGCCTTAAGTTCTGAGCAGTAGTAAAATGGACAAAAACCAGTGGCTTCCTCCGAGGCATAAAGTTTTTCAATATCTGATATCTTTGATATTGGATTGAGCGTAGGACTGGTGGCTTTTTTCCCCAAATCGAGATTGACTATTGCGTGCTTGCTCGCATTCATGAGGCTCACTTTTCATCGACGGACATAAAATGTGGAGAGCAGGTGGTCACTGCGACATGCCATTATGATGGAATTTCATTTGATCCGATATACACGTGGGCTACTTTTACTACATCTCGTTCAACGTAATGTTTTATTTCAACTAAAACCCTTGGCTTTTATGGCGTTGCGGGACATCCGTAGCGGAGGAATGGTACATGCCAGGGCTTATGTAGCGTAGCACTTTTTATGCACTATGGTATTTATTTTATTTCAATCATCCGAACCAATTACAGCATGGGCCCTCTCAGCACAATTTCTGTTGGTCAGTCTGACAGTCAGTGGATCGGATCCCTGATCAGGCGAATTCAAACTTCGATTGAACTTTAGATTACTTGGCTGCTTTGTTCGGTTGGGTGCGCATGCGTAGCTCTCGGGTTTCGCTAATACTTCTCCGAACAGATTTAACGGAGGTCGGTGCAATCTGTCGTTAATTTGATCAGTGTTCAGCCTGTTCCTAAGAATCAAGGTTTACGACATGTGCTTAAACAGTTTAATAGGGTTTCCTTTTCAGGCGTGACTAACGTTACATGTATTATAGTAAATGCCAATATTTTTTCTTGCATCATGATGCGATTGTTTTGATAATTAAAGTTCGACTTTAACCCGGTCTGTTTTTCCTTGACAGATCACCATATATTGTATACATATATACATTATTTGTCTAAGAATATTATATAAAGGGTATTTCAAAATTACCAATTTTATGGTATTGTTGTATTTACTATCATATTTCCATGCGTACACATGCATACAAGTATGTATTCCGTTACAGAAAAGTGACATCGTTTATATACTGTATAGTGTCCAAGTATATGATTATCAACATGTTTCTAAAATGTATTTAAACGTTATATCTATTTAGAAGTATAACAGTTTTATCAAAAATAATTTGTATCATTTGAAATATTCGTTAAAACATGTTGCTATAAAAATAATAATTTTGCATTTAATTTTGCATCTCTTCAATTCGATTCGTGAGTCAAAGAAAATGTTTGAAGAACATGATTGACGATATCTCGACTGAAGATAGATTTTTATGTCATTTGTTGATATTTTATTTCTGAATTCATCAGGGCTTTTTTATGAATAATTCAATAGTCAAGGATAGGCGAAAATTGTTTAATAATTTCTTTTTCTGAAATAAAGCGACACAATATGAAATACTGCATAGTTGTGAAATATAGAGCATATACTTTAATAACGAAACATTTTGAAGATATAAGCCATACAAGTTGTGTGGAAATGCTGAGTATAACTGAAATATCTTTTCCCAATAAATTTATGTAAATGATAGCAAAACAACACATATCCTACTTACAATTCTGGCAGCTTTTTGCGAGCGACAAACAACCCAATTAGGATGCTAGCACAATTGGTTTATTCATTATTTCACGCAGTTATTAAGTTTATCGCAAAATAGTAACCTATATATCATCGTATCATATCCGCGCTGCTATTCTATTTTCAAAAGAACTGAATTCCCCAAAAAAGAAACATCTTTTATATTTCTGCAAACAACCTATACTTTGCAAACGTGAATAATGACAGAATTTAAAAATACACGCACAAAGCGAAATTGCTGTTTCATATTTCATGGAAAGTCTTCATAATAGGGAACATGTTTGCGCAAGGGGC
The DNA here is from genome assembly GCA_034697705.1 of Ommatoiulus sabulosus. Lineage (NCBI taxonomy): Eukaryota > Metazoa > Arthropoda > Diplopoda > Julida > Julidae > Ommatoiulus > Ommatoiulus sabulosus. The sequence continues at coordinate 2,920 of JAQGAO010000319.1, read as the reverse complement.
TCAGCGATTATGAAAATTTACTGCATTATTAAGTTTTTGACTGTATTAAATCCCTTTTTGGGTATATTAAAAAGGATTTTTTTCCGAGTTTCCCACTTTTTGGAACATTTATCTCGAGTGACACATACACAACGAGTTGCAGCAGTCACCCCTATCGATGCCTGGACGCATTAACAACTCCAAACTTTTTATAATGTATATTTTTACACGGGTCGGCCCCATTCGCTCAACGCTCAAATCTGCACATATTTCGTACTGAGAAGCATTCTTAGGCTAATTAATCCCTCTGTCAAATTCACCATTGCTGCAGCAAAACATACGATGATATGTCCGATTCTGAATAAATTTGCTATCAAAATGATGAGGTTTGAAAGGGGGATTTGTACATATTGTTGCTGGGTGAAGGGTAAATGCGCGGATGTGGGGCACTGCGTAGAGTTTTGACACTGAAGACAGATTGGGCAAAGAGGGACCCTTTGAAATCCGTTTTTTAGTCCTTGCATATATACCCACTCATTGGTCTGAACGTGTTAATTATTACGAACGCGCATGCTGTCGTTCTCATTCGCAGGGTGCCGATAATACACCCCTAATCGAGCCTTCTTATTTGTAATTTTTTGGCTAAATCAAGGCAGAATAGTAGGATTAGTTCTTCTTAGTACGCCACTAATCTTGGCTTATCCTCGCTCGACCCGTTGAACTATTTGTTATACACCAAGTGCTTATAACGAAACTTCTCAACCGTTTGCCACGCGTACATTTTGACATCATACCAATTAAAGCGGGTCAAAATAAGGCTAATTAAGCTTGAAAATGAGATCCATAAGCCGCTTAAAGTTACGATGGAGAATCCATAATAGCGTGCCAAATCATTTTTGAGATATTTTTGGAACTTTAGAACTTTTGAACACAAGCCACCCGCAACCCCATACCAGCAATTTTATAAATGATTTTACATGTTTTACATCAAGCGAAACGAGCTCTTTTTATACATGTATAGTAAAAAGGACTTATCTGAGGTTGCCATATTGTTTTCATATGTTAATGAGATACATGTGCAGTATATGATTACGTGATTTTACCATGCATTACAGTGCATCGAAACATTTTTAATTATAATATTCATAATTAAAAATGTTTAATTGTGTCACTTCTGAAATGTTTTAAGAAAAAGTTATAACTTTAAGATTATTTCCCATTTTGTAGGGGAATGCTTAAGGTGATTTATGAAATGCTAAATTCTTTCGTTTTTATTTTTTAAAAAACAACTGCCACAGATGTTTGGTAAAAATTCAAAATTGCACGCGCAAAGTTCCCAAAATGCTTCGTTATTCTTTGCTAGTGCGATTTTACACTGTTTCCAAGTTGAAAATATGTTCAAACAAAAAATTTATAAAATTTATGAAAATTGACAGCCCCAGGTAGATGTGTCATATACGTAATGTATTTCAAGAGGGGGGAATCTATCTTAAAAGTTAAGATTTCCTAAAACAACAGAATTGTTAAAGTTTTTAGATCGCCAGTAATAGAGATAATAGGGGTACTCAGACAGATGATTTACGAATCGCAGTTTGGAGGTCGTGAAGTCATTTGTCAAACCAATAAGTTGTCGATTTTGCGCACGTGACTTCACGACTGCCAAAATGTACAATTCGCAAAGCTTTTGTTTTGAGTACCCCTAGGGTATTTTCCGATGGACTCGCACATATGTTATTTATGCTGATTTGAGTGAAACTGGTATATCTATACAATGATGCAAATTAGTTATTGAAATGAGTTGGCCTCTTGGTCCGTCGTTGTGTTCGTAGCCCTAAGGTCTGTGCTCGTGCACATCGTGGATGAATTTGAGGCTGGCAGCTTATTTTTATATAATGCAAGTTGCTCATCATTCTTCAGCCGCAATTCTGCATCAGAAGGATTAGCATTTAAATACAGCGGAGGCTTGGTTTTTAGGGGGACCCACAATGTCAACGTATTATACGACCAAGTAAACGTTGTGGGGCTAGAAGCTGTTCGACATCTGGGCACCTGTCATTGCACGAGGAGACACAAAATGGCTACGGCAGGGGGAATTAAGTACGTGTCAAAATGAGGGGAGTGATATCAACTTCACCAACTGGAATTAGGTCTGGCTAATGCAGGCGCCGCACTCTAATGCTCTTCCAATTCTTTTTTTGGAATATTCTTGTCTCGTTTATACCGGTGCTCACGAGTACTTTTGTTTCTCGGTAAAGAAGATGCTTATTAACTAGGCGCGTTACCCAAAGACCTGATTTGTGCATGGACGTGACGTCATCGAGAATAGATTCCTTGAAACTATCATCGATTGAGATCACTCGTTATAGCCTTGTGTTTGAGGAAAAGACAGAAATTGCAGAGGGGAAAAAACGTGTATCATGCATAAGTATGTTAAGCTCATGCAGGTAATGCTTTGTTTTATCGTTTAACTTTTGTTTAAAAAAAAGTTAAACTTGTTAAACACCGATTGTTTTGATTATCAAGTTCAACTAAGGTATCTCAAAGTCAGCCTGAACAAAGTTAAATACATGCATGCATGTGATTTGTAACAGCTAGTTTTGGAAATGCACGTACAAGACCTGCAATTTCTTTAAAAAAACTTTTTTAATTAGATTAAAATTCCACCACAAAGCTATAGCCTGAACATTCATACATGCATGTATGTGATTTGTAACAGCTAGTTTTGGAAATGCACATACAACACCTGCAATTTCTTAGAAAAAACCTTTTTTAATTAGATTAAAATTCCAGATTGTAGATTGTTTTTCAGCATACCGTAAATACGGAATCAAGCGCCGGGGCGCTTATTCGCTCATTTCGGGAAACCCCCCCGGCGATTAACTGAGGTAGGCGGCTATTGCAGGTCCGGCGCTTGTTAAACATTGCAATAAAAGGAGCATAC
>JAQGAO010000318.1:0-38313 GCA_034697705.1 Ommatoiulus sabulosus | reverse complement strand
GTCACACTGTACATCAATTTAAAGCCCTCCTTTAACGATAAATTGTAGCCTACGTTAAACAATTAACGTTTGTCGTTACACGTGCTAGATGCACTGAATCTCTCTATTACCGAAGTTTTTCACTCCCGTTCGATTTTCCATGATAATAGAAAGCTATCATTTCATAATTTCATTACAGGGATGGGAATTGCCTAATTGTAATAAAAATAATAACCTCAAATTGGAATAAAGTAAGAATTGAAATCGAAATTAATATTACAATTAAATTGTAATGGGTTGGAATTTAATTTTGTTGAGAAAAAAAACAATGCCATTTCTAATGTTATTTATTTAATTTTGCGCCTAAGACTATCATTGAAAATGTCTCATAGAGAGTGGATCACTGACAAGCCTTCTTTTGAGCCTCCTTTTCGACAATTTATAAAAATACCCAAAAACGGATTTAGAAATCTCTCTGAAAAAGGAACTGCATATCTGGAAGGTAGGGATTCTCACAGGACTCTTAACAATCGAGACACTTTCCTCCACGAAGTTCATTTCACGCGCTAGTGTCTTCAACGTTCCGGATTTGCGGCGACACATGCGGCTTTCATATTCATTCAGAGGGAATAACCGGGCAACCATGCGCGGAAACATATTTCACTAAACACTCTTCAGCGTTACACCATGCGTTCAGTTATTTCGGCCCATGCATGCGTTTTGCGAATCGCAGCACGTCTTAGCAGATGGCAAGAGTGCGAATCGCAGCTAAAACTAGGGAGCGATTGCGTTCAACATAATTGCGTTTGAACACCATCTTTTTATGGTAATTTAGGGAACGGACAGCGTGTTCACTGATCCGTTCTAATCGCAGATACGGACCCCCCAAATTGCCAGCACTGAGCCGACGAACTCCTAACTAGGTTATGCGACATATGGGGAGAAATAGAAACCACGTTCGCAGAACTATTGACTATTTCTGATCTTCGCAGATCGATTTGCGATGATGCGAATAGTATACGTTTCGTGCTAATCTAAACGTACGAGCTGCGTGGAGGTTTAACACCCTCGGATCCGCGACTTTGCTCACAGAATCGGTTTTTTGGATCCGGACATTACATGGTGTGTCCGCAGTTTGGTTTTAGAAGATGAAACGCGATGATGGAATTGTATCGAAATAGACACGGTTAACAAGCTCATGAAAAATACAATAAAGTTTACTTATAAATCTAAAAACCTGCTCTAAAGATTTGTTTTATGAAATTGAAATTGCCCAAAAAGGGAAATGGAAGATAGGACAGGCTGAGAAGTTGAAACATGATAATGGAATTGTATCGGAAGAGGCATTGACAACAAGTTCATAAACAATATGTATAAAGTATGCATGTTATTATGAAAGTGTGCTCTACATACATGTTTTGTGAATTTTAAATTTCCCAAAAGAGATATTTAGAAGATGGAACAGTACCGGATGTGTTGACAATTTGTAAAGACCTGGAAATGGGCTTTACAAAATGTTTTGTGGAATCTAAATATCCCAAAAAGAGATATTCGGTGAGGAAATATTATCCATGGAGGCATTGAAAATAAGATCGTAAAATAGCATAAAATATTCGTATATATTTGGAAATATTCTTCACAAATATAGATTTTGTGAATTTCAAATTGCCGAAAAAGAGATATTTTGAATAATCCTAACCTTCGCATCATTTTTAAAAACTGTACTGAGTTTCTTGAATATTTGAAATGTGGCTTGAAATATGAATTGTTTAAACAAAACAAATATATGTATATGCGAACCAACTAATTTTGCGAAGTAAACAAATGACCTAAAACCAGACGTTCTAGAATTTTCTAGGGACTATTTCTTAATGCTCTCCATTGCAGTATCAGTTGTTATATTACCCTCTAAAGACCATAAACTAATCCCACCTTAACTCAGATTAATTTCATCTCATATATAGTTAGGAGGACACTATGGAAACTACATAAACACGCTTAAGTTTGTTTTTTCGATAAAAGGGATTAATTGTAAAAATGGATGAACTAAGGTCTTAAACATATAATGTACGAATTTGTTCATGCTACATGAGAACAGGGTTAAAAATATCACCTTTGACGATAATTGGATAAAACTTCACATTTTCCATTTATAATTGTTGCCTAAAGCAGAGTTTCTTTGGTAACTGATTGCATTGATTTCATCCCGTTTGCAGTACGGTACTTTTTTTTAGCATATCCGGTTTTGAGCTGATGAACGCCTTTTTTAAACTCACATAACAAGAGCGATTAACATAAACGAAGCGTCCACGCGCATTATAAATATAGAATTTTACGTTTTTAGGTTAATAGATAGCTTTCAATTCTCCATCCCAAGCGTCATTTTCAATGATACATATTTAGTTGCGCTATATTCAGGGTACTAAATAATCTCATAAAACTACCGTTAAGGTGTATCTAAATGTACAGTGAATGGACTCGATTGGAAAGTTGAATAAGATGACATGTATTATGGCTTAATGCTATATGTAACTTATATATCTACAGTAAGCCCACTGTTCTTTTCTACGAATTGACATATTGTACGAATATTTGGTGCAAAACTGTATCAAAACTGACCATTATTTCAGCAAAATAAGTTCTCAAAACTTGCTGAAACACTGATATCGAGTCAATGAGCTATGCTTCTTCATTGTTAACCAGTTTCAATAAATGTTTCATAGTATTGCAAAACATAGCCATACTTTCTCCATTTCTTCCACTTTCTCCAGCAAAACTAGTAAATGAATAATTTTTAGTCAATTAAAATTAAAGCAGTTGACAAGTCAATGCTGCAAAGCAGATTGCTCCATAAGTCCCTAACGTCATCCTTATGAAAATCCACAGAACTCGTCATAGAAAAGAATAAATCATAACTTTCTTCTAACCGTCCCCGTTTCACATCCCGTCCTCCTCCTGGTTCCAACCGCAATTGTTGCCGGTCCCTGGCCCGAGTAAATGGGGAGGGTTGGGGCAAGTAGCCATCACCGGTAAACTTCACGGCTATCTCTCCAAAGATAGTCAGATAGGATAGGAAATCTTGCATGGTGGAAGTTGGCATGTATGAAGACTCCTAGGGTCAGCAACTACTAATATGCATTTGGATTGGTTATATCAATAAAGTTTGACCTTTACTACTTTGATTACTAATTTCGACTTAAAACCAGAAACAGATAATGTTGGGTCACTTTTAAAGCGGGGTTCCGATATGCTTAGGCAACTCCCTTTCCACATGGAGCGATATTTTCAGAATATACCCCTACAATTAAAGTATACTGTATGACAGCACTGTTTCAAAGGAAAATGGGGGTAAACTAACGTTATCACACTGTTTTTATTCCATTCTATCACACGTATGTCCTTCCTGATAAGCTATCCAACAGAAAAGAAAAACTTTTAAGCATGACCTATGACGTCAGTGTCTTCCCAGAACTAAGTTGCTCAGAATAGGATCATTTCCTATTCTGGAAATACACCTGGAAATTTATTTGCAAAGAAAAATTTTGCCAACACGCAGGGAAATAGCAAACAATAATATATCTAGAAACATGTTTCGGGATATAAATTGCCGCAATTCACTTCAATTCATTTATTTGCAATTAAATTAATTCAATTCTGCAGGGTAAAGAATTGAATTGAATTTGCCTACAGTCAGTACATATAGTACCATTTGGCAGAAGGGATCATTATGCAAATTGAGTCAGATTAAGCAGTCTGGTCATGATGGATCCCAACATCAGAATGAAATTTTATTTCCAGCATTTGGAACCTTAACGAGAAGGATATATACTTAACGAGTAGGAACTATCCCAGGATAATGGGAAAACCATGAAAAAACACAATCAAGAATAGCCGACACGGGAATCGAACCCGTGTCTACCGAATGCGTGGCGAAAATCCTAACCACTCAGCCACCGTATACTAGACGGTTCCAGGATAGAAAACATTCCCCGCTCCGGTTCGTTTTGCTACAATAAAACCGTCATTTCAGAATTGGATTACTTGGAATGCAACTGCCCACTGAATTCTACAATCGAGTATCCGGTTCCAAACGTTTGCAAACGCGGATATCTTCATCCACGAGCCAGGACAGGGGTCATGAAACGGAGCGTCCTGGACATAAATGCGAATTGTTCGTCCTGACTTTCTCCTCCGTCGTCGATGTTCTTTCAAGAGCTCTCCGAATCCTTCGAAAAGTTCAATGACAGCGAAAGAGCAACATTTGACACGAGGAATGGGAGCTGCCCTAAATAGATGCATGTGGGTCAACCGATGCGCTATATATATCGGCGCGGCGCTTGGATTGCGCAACTAACGACGGTGACATTCAGACGGATCCGAATCCATGCCGAAGCGAGACGCAGATCCGTTGGAGTACGCGAAGCGGTGCACGGAGCACTGACCTAGCCTAGCCGAGACCGTTGCGTTTTTGCACTGCCACCTGTCAAGCCGATAGCGCACGTTGCGCGCATACAGTACATGTAGGTAGGAACTCATGCACATTCTCTTTCATTAGCGCATGCACCATGGAGGCAATCGAGCATGTTCCAAATTTTTTTATTTTTCTAATATTTTTTTTTTCGAAGCATCTTTTTGCGCGTTCAATTATACGGGCTGAGCGTAATTAAAACGTTAATTAAATCCTCGCGAATACATGCATTTATGCGAGACATTAATTAAAATGGAAAATATGCATTCCTGTACGTTATGAGGGAGAAGTTGGTTGGCGCTAATGAAGATGCGTTAAGAACGCTAGGCTAAACATCTGGAATTTCCTTCTTTAGGTAAATATCACATACTTGATGATAATCATTCTACCCGTTGCAAGGCGGATGTAGCTTTAGTTCAAAGGCTTGAAAAACTGGTCTGTTTTTGACGAAGAACTATCGTCTTTCAGTTTCCTCGAGTTTGGTTAAGGGGGTAGGTTTGGAGTTCCGGATATCCCAAAACTTGTCTCAAAATCATGTCATCATGGTAAATAATGACGTCATTCATTAAAATGTTGATTTCATCAGATTCTGATGATGACGTCGTCCATTGAAGTGCTGACGATGACGTCATTCGCTAAATTCGGATGAATGACGTCATTCGTTAAAAGTTTGATGAATTACGTTATTCGTTAAAATGCTGATGAATGACGTTATTCGCTTTAAGTTTGATGAAATACGGCATTCGTTTAAATTCTTATGAATAACGTCATTCGATAAGATTTTGATGGATTAAGTTGTTCATTAAAATATTGATTCCATCAAATTTCGATGATGACGCCATTCGTTAAATTCTGATGAATGACGTGATTTATTACAATTTTTTATAAATTACGTTATTCGTTACAATTCTGATGAATGACGTCGATCGTTGAAATTCTTATAAATGAATCCAATTAAAATGTTACAATTTTGATTAATTATGTTATTCGTTAAAATTCTGATGAATGACGTCGATAGTTGAAATTCTTATAAATGAATACAATTAAAATGTTACAATTTTGATTAATTATGTTATTCGTTAAAATTCTGATGAATGACGTAATTTATAAAAAAAATATGAGTGAGGTCCTGCGTTAAAAATTATCATGAGTGACGTCATTCTTTGACATTCTGATAAATGACGTCATTCGTTAAAATTCTGATGAATGTCATCATTCGATAAAATTCTGATTAATGACGTCATCATTAACTATGCAGCCCCAGACGTACATCTAGTCCTACGTTGAAAAAATTGCAGGATAGCACAGTTATACCACAGTATAACACAGTTCGCCGACTCAGTGTTGGCACTTTGATGTTAATGTGGAAAACAGGGTTGCTGCGCCACCTCGCGTTGCTTTAGTAAAACTACCCCAACGCCTGTAAAGGATGTGTTGCATGTTAAAAGAATATGGAAACAAACACAATGTTTATCAAAAAAACGTTCTTTTTATCGGTGTTTTTAAGTTTTTTTTGTTTGTATATTCTAACGAATTTAATTGAAATGTATTAAAATAATTATATATTTGATCATTTATTTATTGAAGAATATTTAAACTTATGATGCAATAGTTCAATTGCCGGCATCAAATTTCTAATTAGTGCAGGGCGTTTGGACAAATTTTGTTTATCATTATTAGAAGTGTCTAAAGATGGTGTAAATTATTGATTAATGTAATTTTTTTCTACTCTCCAAACATATATTGACTTCATAATAGGGGGAATACAATCCAAAATGTATTCATGTAGTTTATTGAAAGCCGCAATGACCGTAAATATTGGCCAGCCAAAACATGTGCCAGCTATAGTTACAGTGATGAGAAATATAAAATAATAATAAAAAAATAAATAAACGGCAAACACTATCAAATAAGCAGGCCCACACCATGCCTTTACGGCGCCTGAGTGGGATGTCATGCACACCCCTTTCTCAATATTTTCCCAATTTTTCCAAATATTTTTTCTTTTGGAAAATTTCCCAGTTTTTTACAAAATCGCACAAACTTCTGGAAATGTTTTCACAAACTTTTGAAAAAAAAAATCTCTACTTCTTTTTTTAATTAGCACACTTTGAGAAAATTGACAATCATCTAGTTACAACATGTAATTTTTTGCGCCTCCCTATACCCTTGTTAGGCGCATGGGTGTTATCAACGAGGGTGACGTAATTGTTTATCTAGAAATGCTACTGCGTGTATATTTAACAATGTGGCGCTGTCATTTATTAATTATATGCAGGGTGTTTCATAAGTAAAGTCAACAATTTTAGGGGTTGTAGAGAGTAGTAAACTGAACATGTTTAGTATAGGAACCTAGGGGTGCCGACGTCATTTAAAATAGTTATGACTTGTGTAATTTTCCACATGTTTAACATGGGAGTCAATGAAGGTGTTCCTCGCATAGCACCAGCGTTTGTAAGGAAGGCTATGCGGATGGGGCACCTCCGTTGACTCCCATGTTAAACATGTCGAAAATTACACAAGTCATAACTTTTTTAAATGATGTCGGCACCCCTAGGTTCCTATACTAAACATGTTCAGTTTACTCCCCTCTACAACCCCTACAATTGTTGACCATTACTTATGAAACACCCTGTATATATAGCATTGGATTAAAAGTATTAATTTCATTCTCAAATACGAAATATCGTTGTAATAACGTGGGCGGCACAGTAGTTTGTTTTGTTTTACTAAAGCACTGCCACGCGGCGCTGCTAGCATGCTTAATTCCCATACCGAAACCCCCAGAGTTGGCATACTGCGTTATACTGTTGTTGTGCATGCTCCGGCGTCTTTTTTTCAGTTTAGGTATTAGAAACAAGTCAATGTGAAAATAATTTTGCAGAACATTGCTTAGTATGGAACGCTGGTCCGCTGCGCATTCCAGTCCCATTTCCAATTATTTCTTGAATTTATTCAAATATTTGTTTTAGGATTACTTTTAGGATATTTACGTGTAGATAAAGAAAAAGGAACAATCAAAACAAAATACATGTATCACAATAATCAAAATAAAATATGAAAAGTTTGCTTGCTGTTTTGAAATAAATTGGGATAGGTAGCAATTTTATGAGTCTGAGACGAAGTTCAGCATCCCTAACTCTACTTCGGTGTGAAAGGTTATTCACGAGTGAGGACACGCGTTCGGAGTTATTGCATGACTTTCGCCACTTTTGGTGTTCGCTTTAAGGTGGCGCTCCATACTACTGATATGGGCTTTAGCACCGTCATGTTGCATGCAAAACATTGCTAAACCCTACACAAATTAGCGCATTGTTGACATGAAAGTTAACAGTGACGCAGTGCCCTCTATGGCAGCGCTTGTCCTCTTCGCAGTTTGTAAGATATGATAGTTGATTTCAAGACTGGGCGACTTTTCGGGCAGTTTTGGTGCTTCGGGCGTGCGTCTCTTGTTTTGTTTCCAAAAATTAGTTTATCGACCGCGAAAGCAGGTGACGTCATACCTAATTAACACTTCGAGAGGCGACTCTTGAGCGAGGAACGTAATTTGCTTGCGCAGCGCAAATATAATGGGAACGTGACGTCACGAACCGTCTTCCGGCCATTCATTTTCGAGAAAAACTTGACAATGGGCTTTTGTATAAAAGTGGGAACCTACGAAACAAACATCTTGTACGGATCTTGTAGAGGCATGTACGGAAGGTGACGTCCTGTCCTGTTCCAGAAGATCATGACATTAGTCTATTGATTCGTTAACGAGGCATTGCTGGCCATGAATGACTCGATAATGAGTTTCGTGGATTAGGGGCACTCACGCTACCTTCATCTAAAAGCTGTGTTTGTGAAAACCTATTTCAATGTTCCATAAATGAAAATGCCTTTTATGGTGAGTTCGATTATAAATCGAACAAATGGAAGATCGAACTCAAGTTCGATTCCAAACACAAATGGCCGATCGAATTCACGATAAAGGACCTTCTGCTGATTTCGTCAGCATGCATATATCACGTGACATTTCATTCATTTTATTGGCAAAATCACCCGGAGGAGGTGACGAAAAGATAATCATGTGATGTAGCCTAATACATAACTCTGCATATGGTCCAATGTTAACGCAGAACAAGGAGTGTTTAGTGCGCATTCGCGGCCGCTAGTGAGAACTTACTCTACATTTACGTTAACATCTACGTGCAGCTACGTCATTTCCTGAGTACTTCTTGTATGTAAATGGATATTTTCAGACTAAAGTTGGCGGCCATCACTTTGCATACTAAATACTCTAACGTGAAATTTCATCGAAATATAATACTCAAAGCCAACAATTATTAACCACACGTGGTTCCTAAGGTATAAACTCTCCCCGTAGAAACATCATTAATTATAAGCTGATATGGATTATACACAACGGAGTACGAAGACCACGTATAGACCCTTGGAGACAAGCTTAATGCCCGAATATATCATTCACTTGGCAATTATTTTTAATTAAACGAGCATGAACCACAATTTACGGCAAGTTGCTGGCGCCAAATAGGGCCAAAAAGGTAATCTGTTTGTATGACGATACACAAAACTATATATAAATAAAACTTGGCGCAGTAATTTCTTCGAGCCATTTTGTTGGGGAAAATAACAGGAAAGGAATGTGGCTTCGATTTTTATTTTAGAAAATAACGATGCAACATGTCTAGGTTTAAAGTTTCATTTAATATTCATTCATTCATTTTCTTGAAGAAATGCAGTGAAGAGGAGTGTGGGATTTTGTGATTTAGAATTTCAGATAAATCGACTGGCGCTTACACGCACCTCCCATTTACGAAAACACATATTTATGAACTACTGCTCTGTTCCCGAAAATATCTCATAGATCTTATGTTAATTATCGCACCGAGTTACGAACTAAAAGTACACATTCTCCCTGTTTTACGAACTCAATTTCCTATTTAGTGTGTATTCTTTACACTATTTTACTTTTGGGAACGGGAAATTTCCCCAAATTGATTGAATTTAGGACCTTTTAAGTTGGTAATAAGAGGAGAGAGGAAAAAATTGCCTTCATAACTGAGGTTGACAACATTTAATGCATCAAAAACGATTTCGATTTCTCAACGATGTCATTATATGTAGAACAGAAATATGCCTGCGTTGTTCGTAATTTTTTGAAATCATAAGGTAGTCACACCCGTGATAATTTATCTTCGGAAATTTGTTTCTAGAGATATTGTTGCTTGATATTTCCCCTTGTGTCTGAAAACATTTTCTTCGCAAATATTATTTCCAGAGATATTTCCAGAACAGAAAATTAACCTATTGTAAGCTACTTATTTCTGGAAACAAACTTGACGTCATTGTGGGTAAACTAACTTGGCAGTGTTGCCAAGTTAGTTTACCCACATTTCCCTTTTACTGGGAAAAGGGAGGCTGTACATTGGAATCAGAATTATTATCCAAATTGTCTGGAAACAAAAGGTTAAGGAAAGACAAACACCACATTATCTCAGCTATTGGATAGCCTTTCAAAACCGATTGTCGACGCCTTTGTTCACCTTCGAATCCCGTCAACTGCAGTGTTTGCATGCTACAATGGTTAATGCAATCATAAATTTGGGGAATAATGCACATCGCGCAAGATATAGGGCATCATATTTAATGGCGTACTTGAATCTGGATCACGGGTCTATTCGCGGAAAACCACTGAGCTGTTCACGGCTAAAGTGCTGGGACAGCAATTTTAGCTCGGTGACGTCATAGAACATCACCGAAGTCGAACGATGATCCTAAATCATGCACACTGTTGCTGAACGCAGCAATTTCGTAAGCCTGATGACTTTTGGAAAAAGCTGGTTGGCTTAGATGTACACTGTACGTGCATCAGGTCTGAGGATTGGCAAGCGTCAACAGCCACCAGTTGGATATGATTTTATCAAAAAATCTTCAGAATTTGAAACATTCCCCACCTTCATAAATGTTGATCACTTTACAAAAAAAACACAATCATTTGAAAGGCTCATTTTTAATATTTATCGAATATTGAATATAAATATAAGATCTGAAATTTCAAAATAATTGAGATGATATTATTTAATTTTTTGATGATAAATTGCATCAAATTGGGATAAAATCATTCATTTAGTATGGCATTACCGCGATTTACTAAACTGGTAAATACGATAAACATTAGGGGTACTCATATAAAGGCTTCGCAGATCACATTTAGGCAGTCACGAAATGCATGGGAGCATATGGAAGACATTAACTGGCCTTCATGTTTTGGCCAATAACACTGCCAAAGTGCGCTGAGCAAAGATTCTGTAGTAGTAGTAGTAGTGGTAGTAGTAGTAATTTTATTTTACGGTTATTATAACATTATTTTACAATATTATTGGGAAAAGATCATACATGAAAAAAGCAATGCTGTTAATAATAAGAAGAGTGGTACATTAACAATAGTAATAATAGTACTAAATGATGGCCATCCTGGTAAGGAGGCCTCAAGAAAAAAATCCATGGAATGATCCATGGATGATTTCGTAGAAGTAAACCAGCGAAAGTAACCTTACTGTTGATTCGCTGTTGACTAGCCAACTAGGTATTTTTGCAGCTAGGTCTGCAATCTTGAATTTGTTCATTCTAGAAGGTTTAAAGAAAGCAATCTATGTAACGTACATGAAAGTTGTAATAGCAACTTCTGACTTCGAAGGACATTGAGTGACACTGTTGGCGGTACGTGTGCTCCATAAAGATCCATTAAATAAATTTATTTAATCCATTCTGTTTAACTTTTATTAAAACCAAGCAATCATTGGCCCAATCAATATCAATAAAATCGATGACAAATGTGTACTTATTCTTATTTAACGACGCAATATGTCAACCTACTAAAGAGTAAATTTAAATTGATGCAAAAATAGCGTTAGAGATGCAATGTCTATGGCGGTATACAAGGTATGGCCAAACATTAGATGTTTAATGACCAATTGCATTGACCCATTTAGAAGCTTTTAAAATTTAATGGAAATCATTTACTATGCAAATAAATAAACTTCAGTTAAATTGATTTAACATAAAAAGACTATCTGCGTCTGTCATGCTTGAAATGTTTATCTTATCTTACAGTATAAAAAGCATTTGCGCAGAACTATGCTTCATAGTATTTTGTAAGATGCGATGAGGTCCAACCATGCAAGACAAGCGTCTCTGCACTAATTGTGCTTTTTTAGAGCTACATTTAGCTAGTTCATAGTAGGCCTATTTGACTCGTAGCTTACTCATATACGCACAGAGGGCAATGTTCTAATAAAAAATAACAATGAAACAACATGAAAGCTAAACATAGTGGATCTAACAACATGTGAAATTCTAAGTTGCATTAAATTAGATGTTGTGGGAGCTGAAAACAGTAATTACATCTTTGATCCATCATTAGCGTTGCTAATTTGAAAAACATGGAAGAATCCATGTGAAAAAGGCATTTGATTCATTTATGAAAGTGAAAATACTTATAATACTTATAAAACGTGTTTCAATGCTATCATATTGCCTTCCCTAAAGTTATCGTAATCTATTTTTGTTATGCTTCTCAAAATTGTTTCTAAAAATGGGGTCTGAAATTTACCTTATTAATATGTATGTGCGTATACCAAATCACAGAATTTGTTCTCAATAAAAGCGCTCCAACGGCTAGTGTGGTGAACACTATAATATTATTTTGATCACTCGAGAATACTCAGAACAAAGCTTTACGAATGGCGCTTCTGGTAGTCGTAAAATCACGTGTACAAAATCGACATGCTAATTGGTTTAAAAAAGACTCACTCGAGGTTATTTCTGTTTTTAAACTAATTAATGCATCCCTTTGGCACACGTGACTTCACGACTGTCAAAAGTAGCATCCGTTACGTTCCTAACTACAATAAGTACCCTTACAATTATGTATATTTAAAGGTGGGTTTGCACTTTCCTGGGAGAAAATTAATTCAATAATGCATTTTCTCATTTATGGAAGTCTAAAATAGAAATTTAATCAGCGGAAAACTAAATTTGGTTTTAACTAAACAAACGTGCCTTATTTCATATCACGCTTTCGCAGAACGTGTTCCTGCAACGAGTTCGTTGCGTCCTTTTCTCCAAGTGAAAGTATCTTATTTTGATGTTTAACGATCACATCGACGTGCTCATTAGAAGTCATGCATTGACGTGTCTGGAAATTATGAAACTATTTTAAAATAGAAATTTCCTCGTGGTTAGTATCTTGAAATTAAACCCCTAAAAAATAGCACTCAAATGTGAAAGAGAGGCCCTAACAGTTCGTAAATTTCTACACTCACCGATGCATGAATAATTAGGGTGGACAAGAGCTTCGTGGGACCATTGGTTTGATAAGATCGCAATGTACATGTACGTAAGTTAGAATATTTTCGCACATTTCAACATCATAAAAAACAATATAAAATCGATTGTTTATTATTCCTCCCATAATGCAAAATCACTGAAATATATTCAAAAAAATCAGAAAATATACGACGGACGAAGTCGGATCAAAAATGTTGCGGAACAAAATTGTCTTCACAGCGTCACTGAGACGATAGGATGTTCCCTTCGAGAGAACGCATGAACTCTTGACCCCGCACATTTTTCACGCGTTGTAAAAAGCGCTTTCAATATTCGCTCATATTCCTATCAGATATCGACGCAAAAAAAAAAAGTGAAAATAATAATGTGACGCCGCAGCGAAGCCGCAGTTGGTGCGCATCACTCCTGCGGAGAGCGCCGACCGGAGCGGCGGCGGTCAGAGCCCTTCCCCGAGATTCCGTCCATGGACTGAACGAAAAAAAAGTGTTTGAAACCCATTTTCTTGTCGTTTAGCTCGTCGCATCATTGAGGAGTAGAGCCAGCCCAATCGTCGCGTCTCAGCCTATCGACACGGTAGTACGCCGCGTCCACCCACGCACGCCGCGTGCGTCTCTCGCCTCCCACGCACGCCGCAGCCGCGCTTATTACTACTAGTGCCTCGGCGTGTTTCCCGTAGAGGCCTACCAGCCACCGTGGTCAAACGAACCTGCAGCGCAACTGCTCCGCAACTGCTCTGCCACACCGCTCCTCCACTTTCCCCACTTCCGGTCCATCTTCCCCGGCGCACCTCGTCCGGGCAGCCGGTGCCATGGCCATGGTGCGCGTAGTTCCCCTGTTTCTGCTGACTGTGTGCGCGTGCCTGTGCGCCGCCGACTGGCCCCGCACCCCCCGGGACGGCGACGGCACGCTGGAGTATCCCCTGCTGCGCGACGACGCCAAGAGTGAACCATCGTGCGAAGAGCTGAGGACGATCTGGCGTCTGACCAAACGCGCGGCCCGCCACAGCCTGCTGACCAATGAGATCCCCACGAGGCCCACCAACATGTTCGGCTACCCGGACCTCTTCGGCCGCATTGTTCTGGAGCCCCAGGCGCGCCGCAAGCTGCTGGCCAACACGCGCTACGGCGCCACGGCGCGCGTCTCCAGCAAGGGCAGCTTTGAGAGGGTCAAGGACCAACTGAGGAAGGGCATTTTCGGCGAGGCCCCCTTCGCTCTGCACGCCCCGAAGAGCAGGCCCAAGGGCCCGCCCAGCTACAACAGGCCCTCCGTGGCTCTGCCCGTCTACGCCACCAAAGCCAAGAGCGGCGCCAGATTCGGCAACTTCGTGGACCGGGGCGAGTACGAAGCTCGAAGCAAGGCCTCCAAATACCCCTCCAAGAGCAGCGGCAACGGGGACATCGTGTACGGCGTCTACAACAACCTGGGCGGTTTGACCACCGAGGAGAGCGGGGGCAAGCAGGGCAAGAAGCCCTTCCAGAAGCTCAGGGACCAGCACCGGCAGTACTATCGAGCGCGCAACTCAGCTGACCAGCCCTTTGAAACGGCCCCTGCCCCTGGGGGAGGCTTCTATCGGGACGTGGCAGCCCCTGATGGCGCCTCCGAGGACATTCCGGCGCTCACCAAAGCGGTCCTCAAGAACATGTTGGCCGAGACCAAGCAGGGTGCTGGAAAAAGCGACCTCCGAACGGGGTTCAACAGGGACACGGTAAGTCCAATATTTTTTGGCTATCTTTTACGTTCTGCATGTAATGTAAAGCTACGTCCACACTGGGGAAAACATAGAGGAACTTTCTGTTGCTAATAGGTTGCCAGTTGTTGCTGGAAACATAAACTTATGTAAACAATTTAAGTAGCAATGTATGCAATCAATTTATGCATCATGAGTATGCGTAAAAGAATTTATGTAAACAACTGGCAGCAATTAGCAACAACAAGTTCTTTGATGTTTCCTCCAATGTGGATGCAACTTTACGCTTTTGGAAAGTTTGGAATTCAAGTTTCCAGCCTTAAATCAGTAATGTTGCAAAGATCGGTTTCTTATACAGTATGTTCAAAATCACTTTTTGAGTTAGCGATTTAAAAATTGGCTCCATGTAATGGCCTTTTTGTGCTGGAAATCAAATTCAGTGATTTGGAACATCTCGAAATACGTCATTACAATCGCACTTTGTTGCTCGCTTAAACAGTTCAAAGTCGCATTGGAAATGTGTTTGGTTACCTAAGAAATGCTAATGTCACACATGTTTAAAACACTATTCGAAGCCCATTTTCATCCGTTTATTTTTGTGTTCATGAATCTAAATTGTTGTCCGGAATTGATTTTTTTCTTCACAATTATACCGTATGACGTCTGACTTTTCATGTGTTAAGGGGAATAATGACCCAAAGATGTCCCTAAGTTTTTCTCATCTCAATTTTTATGTGTTTTTCGAGTTTGTGTTTCTAGTGAGGTGTTCAAAAAGATTATTTCAGGTTTTAACGTGTTCGGTGTTTTTAATACTGTATTCCGGAAGTTGAATCAATTTTTGGGTTCATATTAAGCCGTGAAAATGCTTTCATACAGAGAGCCATGCAGCATTTTTATAATTGTGGACCTTTTTCAGCGTCACCTACATGCATAGAATACCAAAACCCCTAAACGTTCCACTGAACATTTGTTCGAGTTGGTCGAGAGGAACGTTACCTCTTGTGCTGTTGCCCCGAGGGCCACAAGGCGGAAGGAAGCAAATGTAGAAACTATATAGTTTCTGCCTAAAGGCCGGATGTCGAAAAGATTGTGGGCACGAGTGCTTTTCGGAATCAAACAAAACAAAGTGGATCGTACTGCCTAAGGTCTACAGAGCCTCGTTTTAGAGAGCGGAATGTTCTACGAAGCTTGCAAATTAAAAAAAGGATTTATAAAAATATGGATTTTGCTTTCTTTGTGTTCTCATGCATTAACTCGAAAAAGATGCACTGTTGATAGGTAGAAGAAAAGCATTGTTTAAAGTTGAAAATATGCAGTTGAAAATACTCATCAACAAATACGTACATTATATAAAGTACATGTAGGTCTCAGGGAGTTTTTCCCTGTGTTCTCAGAAATAAATTAAAATATTCCAGCTTCTTTTGAATATCTCTATATTTAAGAACTCACAGAATTGTAATTTTGATGATAGTTGGATATGAAAGCAGCCTGCTTAATTTTACTTATATCAAAATTAAGCCACAAATAAGTTTTTATAACATACCAATTATATATCGTGACATTTAGTCTGTTCAAAATGATCATTCAAATGAATGAGTATCATGTTCACTTACAATTCAGTATACTAAATCTACATTACTTAATCGACATCCTCACTCTAAAAGTAGGAGGTTCATTAAAGCTTCGATTTAAAAAAAAAACGCATTTTTTTTTATTAACATGCTCACCTCAACTACAAAGTAAAAATGGCGGCTACATCATCATGACGTCAAATTGTGAACCTTCCAGAAAGATTCTCCAGAGAACCTTACAAATTGTCCTTGGTTGTAGCAAAGGAAAGAACCTCTAGCGGTTCACTTTGGTATACGTTTTGTATACCTTCTGTGTCAATATACTAAATCCACATTATTTAATCGACATTCCCACTATAAAAAAGGGAGGTTCATGAAAGGTTTCATTTTAAAAAAAAATCCGCTATTTTTGCATAAACATGTTTTAATACAGGTCAACTACGGAGTAAAAATGACGACAACATCATCATTGATGTGAAGTTGTAAACCTTCCAGAAAGGTTCTCCAGAGAACCTTAAAAATTGTCCCTGGTGTAGCAAAGGAAATAACCTCTAGCGGTTCACTTTGGTATACGTTTTCTATACCTTCTATCTCAATATACTAAATCTACTTTACTTAATCGACATCCCCACTCTAAAAATGGGAGGTTCATGAAAGGTTCGATTTAAAAAGAAATCCGCCATTTTTTGCCAAAACATGCTTTAATGCACCACAACTACGAAATAATAATGGCGACAACATACATATTTTTAGAATGTACAGCTAGTTCAACCAAACTTCTATTTGCTCATAGTCTTGTAAGGAATATCCATGATTTCATTTATAGTAAAGAATTAAGAATATTTGATTAGAAATTTTCATCAGATTAGCATTTTCACGCTGCAAAGATTTAATTAACACAAAGCTTTCTACCCATTAATTTAACAACTAATGAATTACATTACACACTCATTTCATTATGTTTTGGTGTAGTGTGTTTGAAAAAAAAAGTGCCTCATTTGGCAACGATGTTACAATTAAAAAGGGTTCCAAGAATAATGTTGCTGTTCTTGATCGATGTGAGCAAACATAATTAAATCACTTAGATTAAATCAAAAAAGTACGCCTGCTATAATAGTGACAGCTAACAAATCATAGAGGTTTAGCAAGATGTTCCATATTAACTTATGCAGCTGGAGCCAAATGTTGACACATACACAGATTATCATCGGACAATTTTAGAAGAAGCTCAAATGGAATAAGCAATTTATCCGCAATATTATCTTGGGTCACGTATTTCGGAGAACTTGTTTCGTTTCAATGATAGGCGAGCATTAAATCACCATCTGTTTTAGTCAACATTGTAGGTTATTCACAGCCCTATTTAAGTGCTACCCAACATTATCTATCAATGAGATCTGCGAAATTATCGCAGCTACTTATCCAAATTATATTTAATGGCAATTACGCACTATGAAATCCTAATTATACTCTGGTGTTTCCCTTCATTATGGCGAATCGAAACTGCTAGCTGCTGAGCTTCAAGGAAGGCCAACACCAGCTATGAGTGTTTTTCTCTCAGAAATTAACCGAAAATAGTTAATTTCATTTACAGGAATAATTTGATACCAAAAAACCCCCCAAAAAAAACAATACGTACACCTTATAAATTATGTTTACAGTAATTCACATAAATAATTAGTGAGCTTGATGCCGTTTAAAGCCATTTAGGGATTTTTAACTTGCACAATTATAGATTTTCAAAGCATCAAAATTGAAAAGGAAAGCTAGAAAAAAAGCCAATATTGAATTAAAATCCAAATTTATGTTCACAAAATCGCGTCATGAGGGAGGTACTCATGGTTTGCCGCCTTCCAGGGGCAATTCTCTATTTTTACTAAAATATAACTATAGAATGTGATTAAATACGATAGTATATGGTATAATCGCATTTTGAAGGAAAATAAAACTACCAAAAATGTATACCATAATAAAATTAAATATGCTAATTTTTCCATTTATTTTTTGTAACAAATACTTAATGATGAATCTTTGGCAACAAAAGAAATTCTCCAGGATGGATCAAGAAAATGTTGTTTTAAGACGTTGTAATGCCTGATATTGCTAAAAAATCTCTTATAACAATATTAAGAAAAATGTAAAATCATATTTATGTCCAAATGTTTTGGCAAAATTATACAAAAGCGGTCACGAAAAGTGATCATATTCAAATATTTTCATACAAATCTCCCCAGATCACAGATAACGTTACTAATCTAAGCCAGTTTATTTACTATGATAACTGCAATATATGCAATAGGAATAATTGGAACAATATATTTCTGTTTTGTCAGTTGAGAAGATGTTTATCCGAGCTTTGAATGCCAACGTAGCAATTTAATATTTCTTCTTTAAGCTACAAGATTCTTGTGAATCAACATCTTGAGAAAGCTAGACAGTCACGAAATTGCGTCTGCGACTAAAAATATTCCAAAACAAAAAGAAATTGTATTTCCTGTTTATTCCCGCATGCCACGTGATAAACGAGAGCATCTTCTTTTCTAAAGTAATAT
The DNA here is from genome assembly GCA_034697705.1 of Ommatoiulus sabulosus. Lineage (NCBI taxonomy): Eukaryota > Metazoa > Arthropoda > Diplopoda > Julida > Julidae > Ommatoiulus > Ommatoiulus sabulosus. The sequence goes on along the minus strand of JAQGAO010000318.1, from coordinate 19,704 downwards.
ATGAAGATCATTCCAGGCAATCTTCAGTCACAGCTGTACACGTAAGATATTCCATTATAAACATGCCTTTTTTATCTCCTACTGTTACTCGTTTTGCAAGTTGATGATATAATTTCCTTAAAAAAATGTGCGGTAGTAAGGATTAAGTTGTGTTGATAATTGATTTTCCACCATCTATTCTGCAAAAACTTGTTCAGTAACAGTATAGTTACACCGCACACCCACTATGAATGAAAATATCTTAAAATCCAAAAGAATACATTTGTTGTTCATCATGGATCGAAGAAAATATTAACAATAGAAACATAATTTCGACTTATCTCGTTTTAAGACTTCTTTTTTCTCCTAGAATTTCCGTTGTAAGACGGGTCCCATGGTGACAAAAGAAGGGGTACATATACACGTAGAACGTATATTTTGTTGATAAACCAGTTATTGTTTGAGACCAAGCTAATGCATTACTATCGATTATCCGGGGACTTGGAAAATGAAGTTCTCCAGATTCAAAGTTTGTACGACTTTATCAAATTAAAAATTGTTTGGCTAAATGAACGCTTTATGAAAAATCAACTTAAAAATATAATCATTGTGTTCTTTGATAATTTGTATTTTTGGAAAAATAATTACGTTTTTAAGAAAAATATTGGAAACAACTTATAAAATGTAGAGAAATTTGCATTGCTTTTATAAATGTTATCATTTTTTAGGAAAAATAGCCTTAACGAAACAAATTCATAATTTATTTTGATAAAACACGTCCATTTATTTAAAATATTTATCATTTATTGAAATAAATTGACATTATTTATAGGTAAAATGTTTCTAAAAACGGAAAAATAGTCATATTATTAAAAATGCATCAATTACTGGAAAAATAAACATTATTTTAAAAAAAATGTTTCAAATAACGGCAAAATTGTCATCTTTTTAGAAGAACGATGTTACATTTATTTGGCAAATCTTGATTTTTAGGTTATACTTTACGAATATATTTTGACAAAAATTAACAAATTCCCCAAAGCTATGACTCGTTTTAGTAATGACTATGCAATGTAGCCCTTACAATATGTATCAAACACTTGGTTAATCCGACCCCACACTATAAAACATTGCATTTTACTCGTACAGTACAATATATTATAAGGATGCATGTTGACAAAATAAAAATGTTCTGCACATCTGGAAAAGTTGTTTCTTCATACAGTTCCATCTGTATAAAGCATAATTTTGTCCACAAACATAAATCTGATTTTAAGATGCAATGCTTTTACATTGCGGATAATCGGGCGTCTATTGTATTTCATACCCCAACCCCCTAAAATTCGCAACATTTGTAATGTTTTCTGCCTTTTTGAGAGCACGAGAGCATCTCAAGCGCCTGAATAATTTCAAAATTCCCTGATATCTTGATTTTTGACGAAGGGTCTAAATGACGTAAAGCGTATGCGCATCCAGGAGCGGATGGTTATTCCCAACAATAGATGCATTGAAATGTGTAATTTTGTAGGCTACCATACGTAAAAAGTAGGGGGGGGGGCATAACATTCGAAAATGGGGTCTATTTCTGAGTCATTCCAGCTCCCTTTCCTCCATCGTGACGCGCTTCCTCGGAATTACGCTGCAAAATTAAAATCAATAACTCCTCAAAAAGCACTTTTTAATGTCCACTAAACGTGCGCCTATTACCGCTCTACCTAAAATCCCTCGTGGCGCCTCCGTGGGGCCCCTTTCCTAGCCTCTCAGCAAGCTGGACACATTTTTCAGACGAGTCATTCCAAACGCTCTACTTCCATAATCTGGATATCGCATTCAGAACATGCGCGTCATATATTAAATCTTCTCAGAAAAAGCGGCGTAGATCCCACAACCTAAAACTGGTAATTTAATAGCTCGTAATAAATACGAGTATTTTATTTCGGGCGATAGGAAATTGGATCTATTAGAAGCAGGACATGGGGACGAAGATACCAAAACTGGTACGAATATGCTCGAGGACTTCTAATTAGACTTCGCCTCCGCTTGCTTAGGGCACGTGGGGTTGGAAAAACATGCTCCTTGACGATAAAAGTTAAAATGCTCAAATAACAAATCCTAAATGATTGCTTCTAAGCTTGAATTTAGACGCGTTTCTACGGAGATGGGATTTGAACTTCGGTTCTAAAGTGATAGTGACGTTGCAGCGATAACACGATTCCCAATAAACACGTGTGGAAGAACATTCTACACAACTCGACAACATTGTTCATTTTGAGATTAATGGCCGTCACACACGAGGAAATTTATATCTGGAAATAAATTGCGGGAAAGTTTTTTCACCTCAAACAGTTTTCTGTTGGTGCCACACGGAGAGATACCTTCAGAATATATATACTGCATATGTATATGCAGTATTTGACAGCCCTTTTTAAAAGGGAAATGGGTGTAAACTAACTTGACAACACTGCTTTTATTCCATTATATCACGTACGTCTTTCCTGATTGGCTGTTCAACAGAAAGAAACTTCTGTGCCTGATTGTGAATCATATGACATCAGTTTCTTTCCAGAAATAACTCCCTCAGAATAGGATCGTTTTCTATTCTGGAAATTTATCTGGAAACTTATTTGCGAAGAAAAATTTTCCCAACACGCGGGGAAATATAGCGAGCAATAATATCTGGAAAGAAATTTCGGGACATGTACATGGTAATTGACATACTCCGCTTCAGAGGTGACACAATTCAAACGATATATTTTAGCTTAAAATATCATAGTTTTGGCTTAATGTTTTTTTCAATATATCGTTTTTACTGAATATACGTGTGCATGTAGAGCTCAATTGTTGGACAAATTACCGTCATAAACCAGAAATTAAAGATTTTTGAATTGTGTCACCTCTGAAGCGGAGTACGTCAATTACCATGTACATGTATGGTTGAATACAATTAATTTATATGGAGTATGCAGTATGGTTTTTTTTAGTAAATCTGTACATAGTATTCATACATTATCAGTATTACTATGTTAGGAATGGCATGACTGGATTATACCTAGTATGCTAGAGAATAATATAAATGACACATCTCATAAATGACATGTTTGATCAAACATGTCCATATATGTAACACATAACTTAGCACACAACAGAAAAATGTAAGAAAACTGCTCTTCGAAAACGAAATTTCATGTACACTGTATTACCACAATGACGTATGTCTTGCATTCATGATCCAGACGTCATGGCTTGAAAAATTCGCAAAAAATCAAAGACGCAGTTTGTACTAAAGAAAGTTGAATGTCGATCTCGAGTTGTTATTATCTAAAAATGATGCCAAAATATTTAAGCTAAACATGATAAGAATGTATGCGTAACGTTCATATTCAATTTTCGTAAATTCAATCCGATTAGCTATCAGTTAGAAACTGCAGTTGTGGTCTAGATGTTTTAAACCTAGATACTTTTCTGCAGATGTTCTTTCTGCATAAATAAGGACCATCCTAAAACGCTGTACGATTTCGATAGGAAATTAATGGTTGGTTTGTAACGACCAATTTTAACGTAGCGTAACTTTTTAGTGCTGGTGTGTAGCTGTATACATTAGTTTCATTGACTGGTTCCACAAATTAATAGATGTCAAACAATGCCCACATGAGTAACTATTGGAATTCAAAAAAAAATGTATAGGCTCCTGTTTACTATTTCACCGCTTTGTGTTAGTTAAGCCCAGCAGTTGCTCCAAAATGGCACTTTGAAATCGCTTTAATTCGCCAGTTAACGGGGCATAATGATGAATCGAATCTGGATGTGCGATGTTATTTCCTGTATCGTGAATTCGGTACATGTATTCGACATTGATTGCACGCAGCGTTAGTTACGGTTGACTTAGAAACATTACGATCATTTATTTATTGCTACTTTAACAAAGCAAGTTTAAAAGGCAGAAGAAGTTCCTTCTGTTAAACATTGTCCACCCCCATGCAAGGAAACAAGGTTTTCGATTTTGGAAAAGCGCTAAAATTGCGCAGCATGTCGATGCGAACCAGTGAACCACTAGACCTATATGGCAATTACTGTATGTACATTTTTTGCACCTTTCATATATATTATTTATTGGAATACTGAGTTAACATCCATGCATTTTTGAGATGCAGGCTCTGCTTGTACATGTACATAGCTCCATACTGCTGTAAGCTAGCCCGCCTCTGCAATAATACACTGTAGACAATTTCTGCGATTATATCGATCAAATGCTCAATCTATATATCGATCAACATCGTATATTACACGTGTATGATATAAATCAATACAAATTTGTAATTCCATGTTGAGAATTTTAGACGCCAAAATGATTTACGATATGCCGCCCGGAAATGTTCAACATTTCAGAAGAAATGCTTTAAAAACAACCATATTTTTTGTTGGTTTAGTTTTATATTCCCAAATCTGCAATAATTGTTGATGAGATGTTAGTTTGAATAATATTTCTGTAGTCTGAGAGATTGATTGCCAAAAGTATACATGGTGTTACTTCGGCGTATCTTCAATAATAATGACAATATTTTCCTGAAATAATTAACAACAACGATGTCATTGAAATCAATGATAGTCAATAGAGTCACGGTCGTCCACCTCTTGGTCTCAAGCCGCCACTATGCTGCTCTTGATCTGTTCTTGCCCGTCACCCTCTCTTTCCTCTTTCAAGCCCTTGGTGTTGAGTAGGTTGTCCAATTTACTTCCATTCTCTATTTTTTTCCACTCTGCAGATCTTCCGGATAATCTTTGACCGTTTCTACATTGTTCATGACTTCTCATTTGATGTATGTGCCTTAAATGGTTTGTTTATCCCTGTCCTCATTGACTGGGACGCCTCGTAATGGCTAACTTAAAAGAGTTCCATTGTAACTAGTCCTCCCCTGCCCCCCCCCCCTTGTTCGTTGTTCTCTCTTGGAAATGCCCTATGCCCTATGGGTTAGCCCGTCACTGTTTTGATTATTCCAATGGGGCGGAGTCTTCCCGTCCCCATGCAGCTCAATAGGGGTTGTAAAACCCCTAAATCCGAGCAACCTCAATTGAGACAGTGCTATTTTAATGCGAATGCTACAGGTCTTATGAAAGTGAACAACAAATTCAGGACTTTATATGACCAGACATATTTTTACTTATATTAAAATATTTCATTTTGTTTATTAGCAGAGCAATAAAGAAATTCAAAATAATATTTTCATCTTGATCAAACCCCTCCATTGAAGACAGCGGTTGAAAAGAACGAAGCTGACTTCGGTATTCCTTTGCCTATCTCATTTGATTACGAACATATGGTGATGTCATGCCAATGTTTGATGGAACGCTTGATTCACAATGATCAAGTGTGACTTTGCTAAGATTGCATTTTTTTATGAACTCATGTTGAAAATACCATGCGCACGCATTACTAAGTGACTATTTTATACTTCCCGTGATGGACAACCTTCCTTCGAAACACATCATCAGAATTGCAAATGCATTCAAAACGCCTATTTGGAAAAAAAAACGTGAAATATTGTGTACTTGCCATATGCAGTCTGCACACATATTTTCGGCATTTTTTTACATTTTTTTTTAAAGAAATAAGAAATTTTCATATTTGGATCATCTTGCGCTGGGGCCTAGCTTATTTTTATTTCATGAAAGCCATTTATCGTCTAAATCATTTGCTCGTCGTGATGGCAATATATTGTCAGGGGAATAAATTCCAATATAGTGTTGCGTTATTTTTTCGAGCTACTATTAATATTTTAAATGATATTCATACACCCATCTTCCGCAATACATTCATCGGTCGATCTTCCTATCTCCGCTACGACAGCTTAGGATTAACATATTAATTCCCTTATTACCATTATTAATTCATCTAGCACTTTAGCCAGATTGTAATAATCTGATCATTATTGTTGACCTATGGCATATTTGTTATCTATTTTGCCGCTAGGAACGTTTGGTTTTCCCTCGACACTTCAGTATAAACATGTGGAATTCAAACTAAAAATCCTCAAAATGAACTCGCTCTTTCAGGTAAATTAAAATTGTCCAAGATTAAAAGCTCCCCTAAAGACATCTATTTTTATACAACACAGAATTGTTGATGTTATAAAATTGTTGCTATTAGGGTCCAGGCGAAATAGACGAATTTTTCTGACATGAAAGTGGCAAAAAATAACTCGTAATAACAGTGTTGGAATCATTTTTCCAGACGGTAGCAAGCTTAGTATATGACATTAATAGCAAATATTTGACCTGAAAACGGATGCTTATAGTGTCTCATGATATGAGTTTGGTACAATTTTAGACATTTAGACATCTAGCCATTACTGAAATGGCTAGAAAATACTATTCAGACATGTTTTCCAATATTATATACTAGCTGGTTAACGACTAAGTGCAAACATAAAAACTATATCTTATGACCATGTCAAAGGCACGCAATTTTATATTAATTGGTCTTTGGAATGGAATGTGTAGAGTGTGTACAAACATGTTAATTAATTTTACACAAGCAATTATATTTTTAAAGTGCCCTTCTACCCCATATTAAAAAATATCTTTCAATTATACAAATAAGTTAAGTGTAAAACAGTGTATAGACTATGTGCTGTATTAAATATGTGTTATACAGTATACTGTATAATACATTTCGCAATAGTAAAGTAAAATACAATGCTGAATCCATTTCCAAATATATATGACAATAATGTATGTTAATATGTGGCTAAATAATAGTAGCCACTTTCCGGAAGGGCTAAAACGGTGACCCATTTGTGAAGAGTGTGCAAGCGCGAATGCTAATATAATCGGTTACATGAAAATACAATTGAAAAGGGCTAAAAATACGTAGTCACTTACCGGAAGGGCTAAATTGTTGCAAGATGTAAAACCTGCGCATGCGCTAGCGTTTAATAATTTGCCAATTGGGAGGTTTCAGCATTTTAATGGTTTACTACTTTACTTCATTTCAAAGGAGTACTCCAGTTCGAGCCAATGGGGACGCTTGTGCGTCACATATACAGCATATAACATACATATATACTGTATGGGCCTACTGTTCAGCTCTCAGTAACAGCTAGCGCATCAGGTAAACAAAAAACTCGGCAGGTGACGCTAGTGTTTTGAACATCCCGCATTTATAGCCAATTGCAAATGAGGCTGTCAAACCAAACGGTTAAATAGCCAAATCGTCTAAATAGTTTCTACGGCGCTTTAGCCACTCGTTAACAAACCCTATAATATTAGTTATTTAAGATCATTTTAGATTGATTTTGAAAATACTATTAAACCTATATTTTTTATATATATATTTTATTTTCAGATAAATTGATACACTCAAAGGAAATAATTTTGCAAATATATATTTTAAATGTATTTGCAAATGCCATTTGAAATTTGATTTCGATGTGGGTGCTGCGTTTGAAAAGAGTTTTGCATATACTTTACATCATACCTGGAGCTAAGTTTGAAAACGTTTTTGCGCCAAAAAAATCATTTCTATTATTTAAATTAGATCGACAGTTGGTGTTGCGCATCCGCTGTCAAATGTAGTCTATATCCTGTCTCGTAGAAAGTCAATAGTGAGGCGCATCGGGAAATTTATAAAAACGAATCTAAATTCAATAAGACTAACATAACAGAGTGATATACTATATTGTGTGCACCTCGATATATACGCATATGTAAAGAATACCTTTGCAGTTTACAAACTGAAAATAAAATGCTGCAATAGGATGGTACACAGTTTCTCTCCCTCGGCCTCCACGAAGTGTTTGGGGAACAGTTTGATTTTGTAAAACCTTTAGAAAACATGGTGTAGAAGTAGCTCTGAAGAGGGAAAAAACGGAGCTATTGTCATTTATTTTTGCAAATGGGTATTGGCATTTTGAATTACAGAAGGAGGACAGAGTCTACGTAAGAAGCAATATGCAGCTGTAAATAACATGGATGTCCTACCCTTTTTTCGAAATTGGATTTATGCAAATAACAAATGAGCCTATGCATTTTAATATGTTTATCCGTTAGATAAACATGGATCCGTTTGATCAAAGAGAACAGGAAACCGATGAAATAACAAAAATCATTTAAACTACAGCAAGCCCACATCTAAAACAATACTTTGAAATACATTTTAAAATGTATTTCCGAAGAGCAAAATATATTTAAGAACAGTATTACTATAATATATGTATTATTATTAGATGTGCATAATACACATTTTCATACATTAACTGCAATGCGTTATAAATGTGTTTACATAAGTATTTCCAACAATGCATTTTAAAAACATTATCTGATTAAATGTATGAAGAAATAACCGATTAGATGTAGGCCTAATATAAAATAGCCGATTAAAATGTCAGAAAAAATAACCGATGCAATGTCCGAAAAAATAACCGATTAAAAAGTCTGAAAAAATGCTAGATTAAATGTACATCAATATTAAAGTATAATAACTATTTTTAAAGCTATAAATATATTACTTTAAAAGTATTTATTAAACAATATTTACTCGAAAAATGCATTTTTAAAGATAAAATTTTAGATGTGGGGGACAATATTTGTTAATCTTATACCGGTTTTGGGGTATCCGCTTTTTCCAATCTTTTTTCCACAAATTATCTGTTAAAGATACTAAAGTAACTAATGAGTGCAAAAATAACAATGTTTTCTTTCAGATACAATGTAGAAAATTTTCATATTAACCTTCTATTTTTAGAACGTTAGGTAAACTTCACAAAAAGATTGAAATTAGAGGCTTAATGGTAACCGATTCTTCAATTATAGGTCTAATGTGAGCTGCATTCAAACATCATTAATTTAAACAAAAAATCATAGTTCATTTCTATAAGTAGCGTATGATTGGTTGTTTGTGGATCTTTAACGTTGGCCTATTTCTGCACACAATGTGGCGTATGGACATAGCGTTGTAATCAATAGTTCAGACCTTGTAAAGGCAATTTTAATCAATGACATAATGACTGTTTAAATTTGAATTGTTGTCCAGTTTGATTGGTTATCGTCAATTTAGTGGCTCGGTTATGCAACTCAATGGTAACATTAGAGTTCCATCCACTGTTCCGAATGTTTGACTTCATCATTCTGTATATGACTACAGTATATAATTACATACTAGCTGGTCTCCCCGGCTTTGCCCGGGCTGTAGTTACCAATAGCGATCGTTGGGATCGAATTGCGCATTAAATTTGAAATTCGTTGCTTTTCGGCTTTTTTTCGGCCACGCATGCGCACCTATATCTACTCCTTGACAATTTTATGGGGGAAGGGGGGGAGGGGGTGTGAATTTTTAGAGATTTATGGCCGTGGAATTCCCCACGGAGTGAACGCTCGAAGCGCGGTTGAAAGGTGCGATCCGAAAAGGGCGACTTTGCAATGCCCGTCTCCCCTACGCGCTAGAGGAAAGCGTACCTTTTGAATGGCCCGCTGACCAAAATACATACATAGCCAGACCAAGATGGAGTCGTTTTCTGTTTTATATATATAGATAAAGAAGAGATGTATCTTTGTATGCGGGTGGCTTATTGGGCGAAAAGTTTTTCCATGAAGCGCCTTTGATAAAGTGGTATGGGGCTCTTTCAGCATGAGGGCGCTGCGGTCATGATTCGTTGATTAGGCCTACTTCGTTGCTATCGGAAAGTACAGCCCGGGCAAACCCGGGCCTTCCAGCTAGTATAATTATAAAACAATGAAAAGTGCTCTTTTTATACGCTTATCTTCTCAGGAAATGGACTGCCAGTGCCCAATGTTGCCTTTTTGACAAAACAAAAAAGAAGCTCAAATCGTTATGAGATCGTATCACAAGAGGGTTAAAGTAAACTAGTGGACAAATGCGAGTTTCAAGAAAAGGCACCAATGTCTATTTAATTGAAGCTTCTTTCTGCTTAACACTCGAATGAACAGCTGGACGTATAGCGAAGCAAGTGATGCATTAAAGCGATAAAATGATTGAAATGCTGGGTGTCTCGGGGAAAAAATATTTTCAGTTTCATTCACTCATTTCTTTCTGCGACAACTGCAATCTTTAGAAGCATTTTTTTTCAGACGTTTTAGAACTAAGGAATGCCTTTCAGGTGGAGACTTCGGCATCCTCAACATAAATGAAAAACAGACAATTCTTTTGAAATGTTTGTTTTGGTACCTTAATTGCAAAATCTACGAATTTAGTAGGGGGAAGGAAATTTAATATAAAGATCTTCTAGAGATCATTCGTATTCCCTTTTGGGAATACGGTTCGGTTTTTTTGAGCTTGTAAATATATGACTGGCTGACCCTATAGCTCTGTCCTTTCTTTTATTTTATAAATTGTGGAAGGATGTTGTTGCAAATTCCTACATCTTTCTTCCTTTTACTTTGAAGGAAATGGACAGATAAGCAACTACATATAAAAATATGAAGCTGCTTACTATCAAAGCATGTCCTTTTCCTTCTAAAAACAGATGTAGGCGTTTGAAATAATATTAAACGTGTTATAAATGCCAAAATATACTCATGTCGAAAAGCTAAGCATAATTTCTATACTTGTGTATATTATATTGACAGTTATATTTATAAGATTTTGGACATGAGCTTATAAATAACTTGAAAAAAATGAGACGCTTTTGTTGATGTACATGTAGTTAGAAGTTAACATTTTAGAAATTATTTAAAGTATTAAACCAAACATTTCGGTAAAAACTACCAATGGAATAACTTTTATTAGAATTTCAATTGCTTTTTGTTTTTCGTGCATATTTACATGTCCATTTGATTCTAAATTGCAGAAAATATATTTTCTGTATATAAATATATAAATCATTTCAACGTTCTATACATGTAGTTATAATTTTCTATTTCGTAGATCGTATTTTACGTACACTGTAGTTACAACTTTCTGGGAGATTAATTCTATTTAATTATATAAGTTTTAATACTTTTTAAATTTAATGTAATGGATTTTAAACTTTTAAAATAAAGATTTTTAATTATAATTTGTTTGTTTTTAAAAGCTGCTATTCCATGAATTAATACTTTATTATTTTATGTTATTTTGCTTCCACTGCAATCTACGTCCGCACTGGAGGGAACCATTTTTTACATACATTTTTTACTTAAATTGTTTACATACGTTTATGTTTCCAGGAACAACTGGCAAGTTATTAGAAACAGAAAGTTCCTCTACCTTTTGTTTTCCGTGTCCATTTGAATATAAACTGCAGAAAATATAACTAAATAATTCCAACGTTATAAAGTTCCAATTTTCTATTTCGTAGATCTTATTTTACAAATATTTACAACATTTTACATAATCATAATACTTTGAGTTTACATACGTTTACTTAAAGTACATAAGTTTAATACTTTTTATACTATTTTAACGTAATGGATTTAAAATTTCAATTTTTTTTTAAAATAATAGTTTGTTTGTTTTAAACAGCTGCTATTCCATGAGTTGATACTTTAATATTTTATTTTAATTTTGGTTCCATATTGCAATTACGTCCACACACTGGTAGCATAGAGGAACGTTTTGTCGCTAATTAGTGCCATTTATTTACATTAGTCTTTTATATAAATTGTTTCCATAAGTTTATGTTTCCAGAAACAGCTGGCCACACATTAGAAACAGAATGTTTTTGTATACATTTCCTCCAGTTTAGACGTTTTTTTGCCACACACTCATTCTTTATCCAGCAAGTTATGAATGAAATTCACAATTTCAATTTTTTTTTATCAAACTACTATTCCTGACCGTTTTTTGTCGTTGCATTTTGTGTATACCCCGCTCACATGCGCAGAATCGATTCGGCGTTTGACAATAACTCTCGAAATTACTATTTCACGCTTCAAAACTCACAATCAAAGTTTAGGTTAAACGAAAACGATTTTCCATCTCTGTTTCTGAAGGGTTTCAGCCGTGGATTTTTATAGGTCATAACCGCACGACTTTTTGGTCTATATATAGAGTGGAATTCGAGTAAACCCCTTTTTTGATGGCATATGAAAAATGCATGCCAGCACGTCCATTTTCGTTGAAATCGCGCGTGGCTTTCAATCAATGTTACCGAAATCAAATTCTACTTTCTGCTTTTACCGAAATAGTAGCTTTGTCCGAACATAAGCTTTGTCTACAGGGCTTCTATGGTTACAAAACTGTACGAAATCCTTTTTCTTAAATTTATGTTAGCATCGTGAATTAAACCGAAACAAAATGCATACTTGCTTGATGCATGGAACGATAAGGAAATGAATCAAGAATAGAAAACTTTTTCACCAAAAATACGTTTCACCAGATTTAAACGAACTTTCTACTTCTATCCTTCGCACTACAAATAAAATGGTATTGGTTAAAGATATTCACCAAAGTAAACCTCAGATATTTTATTCAAAATAACGTTAACTGATTTTATATTGATGACTGACACTTCTCTTGAAATGTAATATCAACGTGTTTTCTTTATGGCATTGTGCCTATTCCATGTACTGTTTTACTTATACATATATTATCTTTATTACCTTAAACCCATAAACGACGAAAGAATGTTTCGTGGAACTGAAGTTAATCGAATTTTTACTGTTGCTTAAATTCATGTAAAATTAAAGGAAAAACATTTGTACCCCTTATAAAGTGTTAAACCTGCATAACACCAAAGCTCTGCAGTGAAGCTATATAACGTATAATCGATTATCCGGGAGGTCAGGGAAAGAAATAATCGGAATAAATGAATAAATGATCGGAATTCTTTCCTAGCTTTTTCTTTACACTACATTTAGAACGTCATAGCTCACGTAGCCACAATATAGACCCAAAATCCCCTTTACTACTTTTTCCCCAACATAGCATGTTTGAATAACCAAATTAAACAATGGACAGTATGATGCCAATTGAAGACTTTTCTGGAATGAAATTTGGATCTATGTTTATTTTTTATTATAAAATAGTGCCAAATTTTGTGAACGGAATTTGATTTTTTTATATACATGGGGGTACATGTATATGTATTTAACATGAAGTGGACATTTTTCTCACATTTGATCATTGTGATAATGTGATCCTTCATATCGATTTTGAAAATGTACATAGAAATATATTTAAACATGTAAAAAAATGCATTAAAATGTAATTAATATCTACTCTGAAAATGGGCGCTGAGCCAACCTTGAAGTGATAATTTAGGATCGCCATGACTGCGTTGAATTTCCATGACTTTTTCAAAATAAACCAATCTTCCCTGACGTTTCCAGGTTTTACAGGTCTTGGGGAACCCTGATGTATGTTTGTTTAAACTTGCATAGGCCTGTATACAGTAGGAATAATAGAGTGTACGTAGGCGACGTACAATATTTCGAACTTTTATACATACCTTATACGTTGCACGTCATGTTATGCTGCCTTTACAATTCATTTCAAAGGTTTTCATCAGAGTGACGTAATTAACAGATTTTTTAAAATTTCTTCTGTAGTGATAAGAAAATTCAAAAAAGTCACTTATGCAATTTTGATAAACTAAAATTGAAATGTTACATTTTCATGATAAATGCATACACATTAGAACATGCAATCAGCAGATAACTAATAAAAATTCAATAGACCAATTCCTTGAAGCCAAGGAATTTCCAACACTATGACAAAGAAAGGGTAATACTGTAAATAAATGCGAACTTTTATTAAAAGTGCAAAGACATTCAACTATTAAAAATTTTAAATGAAATAAAAATTAAAGCTTTATTACAAAAACGGAAATGTGCAATTAAATATTAGTTTCATTAATTCCTTCTGCGAGCTAATTAGCAGTGAACATACAAATAACAAGCGGAAAACTAAAGCATATGAAATGTATGACACATCGATGTTTGAAAAGTTTTATGCATAATATTGAAAATGCCAGAGAACAACATACAATTTGTAATGTATTTTTATGACTGAAACAAAGAAATATCTTCAATTCAAAATTCAGTCATGTGACTTAGGGATTTACATGGGAGAAATCAGTAAATGTAGCATTACATACAATGCAGTTAGTAGAACATTCTTGACATGCCTGTTTCAAGACTTAAATTGTGCTTAGAATTAAACTCAAAACGATTTAGAAGTGATATCAAGTTTGTTTATAAATTCGGCATCGTATTCCCTTTCCTTAACAGTAAAAAAGATATACATTATGAAGTCTGTTTTGTATTTACAGTTGTCAATAAATGTATAGGCAGTATATAATACTGGTTGTCAAGTTTGTCCGTTAATATTCTGAATGGTGCCTTTAAGTTGACCATAAATCAGAAAAGTTATGTCTGAACATAAGCATATGTAATCGTGTCCAAAAAGTCAAGCGATTATTTCTAAGTATATTAACAACCATGGCTTTTAGAGAGTAAACATTCTAACTGAAAGTAATTACATTTAGTGTACATTTTTTTAATAATTGACAAATTAAAACAGTGAATGAACTATGAAACTTATTAGTAAATAACAAACCCGACCATAAAACCTTTATGTATAAACAACGTTTCGCCACCATGAGGCATTCTTCAAGCTTTAATCAGATAAACAAAAGACAAAAATTCATACAGCACTTATCCATCACAGTAACGGAAATTAATGTAAATTAATGGTTAGTGTAGAAATGTAAGCGAAATTAACGAAGTTTGTTACATCATTATTTTCGAATCTACACTAACCTAAAATTTGCATTAATTTTCATTACTTTAATGGATAAGTGCTGTATTAATTTTTGTCTTTTGTTTATGTCTGATTAAAGCTTGAAGAATGCCACATGGTGGCAAAACGTCGTTTATACTAAAACGTTTTATGGTCGTGTTTGTTCTTTACTAATTTGTTCCCCGGCCACTTCAGGATCATTATGTTTACTCTTAAACTGATTTCGGAAAATACGGATTGTGTATTAATAAACTCCATCAACCATTCAATCAAGCAGTACCAAAAAGATTCCCCACCGCTTATCATACCTTCATAGAACTTTGTATGAAAATCGTCATATGTTGTGCTTGAAGTAGGCAAATACAACACACAGGAACAGGTGTTGGCTGTTGGGAATTTAGATAAATATTCCTTGCCATCAATTCCAACCACTTTATTATGACAGAAGTTTATTTCTGGTTTAATAACCTAACCTATTGCTGGTTCAGATTTACATCCAGTTGTGAATTGTAAGATTTTATCAAAAGTTAAAGAAGGTCTATCCTGATCACTGCTGTCATTGGAATTGAAGCCCTCTTCAATATCAGATAAAATATTCATCCACCAAGCGATAATTTTAGACTCTGTAGTGAACCTATTGGATTATCGTTCAGACCGTTTGATGTTAAATATGTTTTTAAACTCAAGGGCAGTTAATACTCGTTTCTCAACATGACAGAACAAGTTCTGCAAGGTCTCATGGTGCTTTGCTATGGCTTCAAGAACATGTGTTACTGCAAGCCCAGCTTTGAATTCTTCATATGAAGTGCGGGCACGGTGGTAAACATACCAGCAGCACAGAGATAATTCCAGATTGCGAGCAAATTTTTTCAGATTTTACAAAAGAAAAAACCCCAGCTAATTCTAAGGTGGATGCAAACTTAGGATTGTTCATCATGTCAAGTTTATCGAGAAAGGAGGCCTTTGAGAATTCCTCTAATGTCAAGCGAAAGTCACAATTTTTAGGCAAATCATCAATTGTAATTTGGACATTTTCAACAGGCTGCGATAGTAGCCTAAAAGTTGTTGGAGACAGAAATGTTGGAGATGGGCCACCATGAATAATTGACATACCAATGAGGACCCCTGCGCAATAATAATGATCAGTCTTCGGTGTTTGACAGCTAGATGAACCCTTTAAAGAACCTGCTGTTTTATACCATGATAGTATCGCACCTTTGGATGTCTCTTCAAACATAGGGCTCGATGATATGTGTTCTAAAATTAAACTGAAGAATTCTCGGGTCGGCCCTCCCGTATCGATAGCTCCCTCTTTGTTATCGTCCGAATCAGTGAAAACAACATTTGGCTTATTCATCGCATTGAAGGACTTGCGCTTAATTGCATGGGTGGCCCCATCCCATACATTGTTTCTACAAATGTTAAAAGCTGATATTTTGTCACTTGCGATATGGCCCCTCAATTCCATTATGATATCTCTCGATGTCACACAACTTAATTCTTCCCCTTTCAGACCCGTACTTTTGAAATAATTGTGATCTAAATCGAAATCGGATGTAAGGTCTTGTATTTGCCAGTCATAATTCATTCGTTCCTCATCGGTAGGTGGTGAGGCGGTATCGTCGTTACATGACCTCGTTTGTCTCATTTCAATGGCATTGCTTGTAGTTAGGGCAGTATCTTCGTTACATGACCTCATCTGTGTCATTTCATTGGCATTGTTTGGTGTTGAGGTGGTATCGTCGTTACATGACCTCGTTTGTGTAATTTCAATGGCATTGATTGCTATTTCAGGTGATGTAGTGTTCGTTATTTCTTTACAGGCTAAATAAAATTGTAAATTCGCCACACCTGTTCTATCCATCATTTCGGAAACAGTCTCATTTTGCAGTAAATCTTTTTTAAAATCCCAAAGCTGGATTTCAAAATTTTGCACATCACCCATTCCACTTTTCCATTCGGAAAGTAGAGATCTTTGGCAATTTCCAAAAGTTCATGTACTTGTAAGCTTTTATCGATATGTTTGTGTCGCAAACCACCTCCGTTGACCAAAGTAGCCTTTGTGAGAGAGAGAGAGCGAAACTGGGTCGAGGATCTTGCCTCGCTAGCAGATTGTGTATAGGAGTATTTTATTTGCTTTTCAAGATGAAATAAAAAAATACAGTTAGACATGTTAGTATTTTTTTTTTATTTTTTTATTTATTTATTTATTTTTTTGAGAGAACTTTTAGGCTACTATGGGGCTGCTTCAGTGGTTATCAGACTGTGAAAGGTTTTGGCGGCTCTGAAGAAGTACCATAAGTTCGCTTCGTTGGGTGCGGAGAGATGTTGTACGAGGAGGAGGTTTTCAGGTGCTGGAGCTGTCATGTTTTTAGGGTTGCTTTTGTGCAGATCATTTAATTTTGGGCTAGTGCAATCAAATAGTATGTGGATCCATGAGAGATTGCCGATTTTGCATAAGGGGCATAGTTCTGCTTTGTTGATTAGGATGTTGTTGGGGGGGATGTAGAAGTGGTAAGGGTTTGTTCGTAGTTGGAAGAAAAAGCGTTTTAAGGTAAAAGGGAGTGGGTTATCAAAGTAGGATTGTCGTCTGTTATTGTCAATTTTGATTTTGGTGTAATGGGCATGCATTTTAGAATTTTGGATTCTTTGGTGGATAGTGCCATGGTGTTCTTTAATAAGGTAGGTGTTGGCGGTTTGTAGTAATTTTTTGATTTGAGTAAGATTAAAGTTTGAAAATTTTTTATTTCCATTGTCATGGCTGAGAAGTTGTAATATTTCGATAAAGCCTTGAAGGGGATTGTATTTACTTAGGGGTGAATCTAGCCAGTGTAGGAATATGTGTCCGGTTAAATCCTGTGGGGGTATGTTAAGCATCTTCAGCCAAAAAGAGAATGTTCTGTGAAGGAGGTGGTTAGTTATGGGAATTAGGAAAAGTTCGTTGTTAATTAAGTAGTCCGGGGTATTAAAATTTAGGAGGAAGATACGCTTATAGTATTTTTCTTGGATGTTGGAAAAGTGTTTTGTGTTTTCCCAGGCCCATTGTGGGGCGTTGTACAGCAAAATTGGAAGTAATAGACTATTGAATAGCTTTTGATGGATTTCTGTGAAGTTCAGTTGTTTTGCTGCAAATGCACGAAGCATGATGTTAAGTACATGTATATGTTTTTCAATAATAAACTAAAAAATTCGCGTTTTTTAATTTTTGGAAAAATTATTTACGTTTCCACACGAGTATAACCCTTAAATTACACTAGCAGGTAGCATTTATCTAAGGAGGTATATGTTTAGTTTTTATCAATACAGTAGTTTGGTTAATGTAAGATTTATGGCCTTTAAGTGAGACTCTGTAGGCAAATATTTCTCATCATTAATTTGAAATATAATAAACATTTTAAGGATCGATTATAAGAAATGTCTACTCTCTGTAGGTGGTTTATTATTTTTTAGTGAGATTAGAGGTGTTTTCCAGGTAACAACATCATATAGGCACCTTCTTAGTGGTGTACTGAACTTAAAATAATACTGTATGTTACTGTCAATTGTCACCTACGAATGATATGCTTCTAAGACTCTTTAAGCTAGTCCAATTAAAAAGTCGTTGACTTTTCATTCCTAGAAAGGAAAATATTAGATATGTTGACTTACTGGCGAATGAGCGCATTTCATGCGATTGGGATACGTCAAGTACTCTTCTTGGTAACCCCTTTGGAGGAGAAATTTTGGCAGTTTTCGTTCCAATTCCGTATGCAGCTCCACCTGTTTGGCGATTCTCTTGAGCTGTGCGTTACGGCGCACTGCCTCAATGTCGCCAACTGCCAAACCAATCTGTGAGATAAAAAAAACATGTAATAGATGAAAAACAGGTTGAAAAACTTAAATTTAGCGAGATTTGTTTCATTGAGAGATGATGTCCTGGTTTCCAAATGTGCATGAAATTTTTTTAGAAAATAGTTTCTATGTCAAGAACTCCAAATCATCTACATGTATATACAGTATATTATGTTTTTATCGTGGTACGGTCAGGTACTCCCACACCTGGAAAGGTCAGGGAAGAATGGCTTATTTTGAAAAAGTCATGGAAATTTAACGTACTCATGTTGTTTCGATCCAAAATTGATTATACACAAGTATAACAAGTGATTATAGCCGTATTCTAAGACATAAATTTTCAACGTTAATTTGAATGTTTGTTTAAACTAAAAAAAATGAAAACTTTAGAGGAATAATTACGAAAATGTTTCTAGCCGCCTCAATATTTCCTTCATTAATTTCCAACTGCGCATACATAATCCATACTTTCCCGAAAGTAAATAGCTCATGCGGTATTAGGCGCAGACATTCTTCATAAACTTGTCGAATTTTCTCCTTAGTTTCGAGTTCAAATAGGGCGTAATAAATCCATACGTTAATGTATGTTTTCCACTGATTTTTCTTCTGCCAAAATTACATACAGTTTAATCAGTATGATAGTTACACTATGGTTAACAAAAACCATTTATACATTTTTTAAGAGAATGTTGGAAGATCGTGTGTGCACGTGTTTTTTGCTCTCTGATATCTGTCTATATCTCCGCCAAATTTAGGCATCCAAGGCTCATCTTGGACTCAAAATTTTCGTAAGTTTGATAGCTAATTAGTGTTGTTGTTAGTTTTGTAATAGCTTAATTATCTTTTAAGTAATTATGATTCTTAGAAGAGTATTAGGTTAGGCCTAAATATCGTAATTTCACTCATTTTTACCATTTTTTACTTATTTGTCATGCCACCAACCCATGTAACACCAATGGAAGGAGCTCTTACTCGTTCTGGCAAGGCAGAAAGTGATACTGCTGTTCTTGGGGGAGATCAGGGAGTTCAGGGAACTTTTCCTGATCTTCATGTCCTACCGACCCAAGTCAATGGTTAGTGTTGGCTGCCAGACGGATTTGGAGCTTCCGCCCGAGGTGGTCATGGTGGATGCAGCTGTGGGGGGAGATTGCTCCTTTCAAGAACAGTCTTCCCAAACAGAAGCAGTCCATGTTCCAGGTCCTTGGAAGGTGGTGGGGAGA